>JAVFBW010160608.1:0-11673 GCA_034783835.1 Mopalia ciliata
CTTGAAAACGTTAATATAAAGCTCTGATATAACGTTTTTATCGAATTACTGTAGCCTATGGTATAACTTGAAAACGTTAATATAAAGCTCTGATATAACGTTTTTATCGAATTACTGTAGCCTATGGTATAACTTGAAAACGTCAATATAAAACTAATAAATTTATCTTGCTTAAATTAGTCTTGTTTTCTCCATTTTTCAGTTGAGGATACCGGGGCTACACCTCTGTTTCTCGCCACGAAATCGAACAGATTTTCAGTGGTGAAAACTTTTCTGCACTGGAATTGTTGCCTGGATATAAAATGTCCTATCAATCTGTTCGACCAGGCGCTTTCGCTGTCTGCTCTGGATCTGGCCTTGTTGATGGGACACATTGACGTTGCTCGGTTACTAGTCGTGGCTGGAGCGAGTCTACAAACTTTGAAATGTCTTGGACAATACACCCATCAGGAAATTCCCTTTGCTTTACGTGAAAATCCAGCTTTCTATGATTGGATACTTCAGTTGGCAAGCAGCCCGCGATCCTTGCTCGACATATGCATCTTATGTGTTCGCAGAAGGTTGGGACTAAGTGTTTCAAAGAAAACGGAGTGTCTCCCAGTGCCTTCTCGAGTTAAAGAGAGTATCAATCTATCTGATAAACTTGCCTGGGCAGAAATGATGGCTTTAGTTTAACAGTGTAGGCTACAACCAAACACTGCTAGTCAACGGTCAAAATATTTTGCAATAGAAAATATTTCTTTGACATGGAAAAATGTATACAAATTTATCGTAATTTATATTAAAGAAAGTAAACTAAAAGAATTTGGGTTTAAACTTTTTAATAAGATCCTAATATAAGTGGCACATCTTTGATAGCCCTTTGTGTAAACATTGCAATGTTGTAGACAACTACCAACACTTCTTTTTAGATTGTAACCTTCTCAAACCATTGTGGAAATGTGCGAAAACGTGATAAAATCAAACTGGAACGTTGAAAACATGTCCTTGAAACATATTGTAATAGGTTATAAATTACAGTTAGAAACATATTATGATCTTAAGGATGGTAGACCCCTTGAGGTCGAAATTTGTGTACTTTTTTTTTATTTGTTAATCCGAAAATTCACATTATTAGCCTGCATGCATTTAGTGAAACAATTATACAAAAATTCACATTAGAATTCCTTTAATTTTAAGTTTAAAAATTTTGTGATTCAGTGCATTGTCGGTGTACAGCCGGATGGTTTCTGCCCGAATTCTAGCATTTCATTTTGTCGATAGGCAATTTTTCAAGGCTGTTTTCTCGAAACCTGTTTGAGTTACAACCCTAAAATTCGACATGCTTGATGATGACATATTAAACTAAAAAACAGTCTTTCAAATTTTAGAAATTCGTCCTAGTTCTCTTTTTATATTAATATTTCTAAAATTAATGATGAAAATTTGACTTTTTTCATTAAAATATGAATAATTACAAAAATAAGCCGAACTTAAAAAATTTGAAGGACCGTTTGTTTAGCTTGATATGTCTTTAATAAGCATGCTAAATTTCACGGGTGTAGCTTAAACGGTTTTCGAGAAAACAGGGTAGAAAAATTGCCTATCGACCAAAAATGAAGTGCTAGAAAACGGGCAAAAACCATCCAACTGTACATTTTAAGAAATAAATCCAATTTATCGCTTGGAATCTGCAACACAATAATGCTGTTCAACTTCATATTTTAAACCTTCTTGTAAACCTTTACTTATTATGAATAAATATATTAAATTTGATATTTATTGTGACTTAATCCGATTTAAATGGAGAAAACTTGCCACATTACTTCTTCGGCTGAGACGGGCAGTTACATGACGTTCCATAACAATGACATTTTATTATGACGTGACGTCCATTTCTATATGACGCTACGTCATCTAACGGTCTGTTAGGCTAACGGAGCTTTGAGCGAGCGGCGTGTGTCTGTCGCGTGATTGAAACAACCTTAATTACAACGTTAAACCCCAATCAAACAGACAAGACATTTGACAAATTGGATAAACCTCGCGAGAATCGTTCCTCTGATATGATGGCTACCCTCAGCTTGATAGATGCATCGAGATGGTATATTTTGTATTCCGGAAGCAAATTTACCAGCGTATACACACTATTTCCCACACTTAAATAAACTTAGAAAAGTTCAATTTGAATAAGATTACCAAATAAAATAAAATAAAAATTCTCGTGACATTGGCAGCGATCGCTGGACTCCCGTACAGGAAATGCCGAGTGCCAGTTGACATCTCAAATAGACTTCCACAATAGTTCAACTCATGACGAGATCAGTCACGGTAACTTATTTGGTTTTTACACTATCATAAAACAAAAACACATAAAAACGTTTCGTTAATGTCCAATCTTTATCAAGCTCCTTCCAAAATATATATATTTGGAATGTGATGTAGGTTGATGGAACTACACTTTAATGAAACATTTTCAAAAAATGAGTATATTTAACAAACGGCACCTGAAATCTATTGATTCGTCTTGTATTGCGGTAGCAATGAAATCAATTCAAATCAAATATTTTTTTGAATTCAAAACAATAAAACGAACATATGTAAATAAATATCAATAGAACTTGATTATATGAACAGGCAATAATGGGAAAATACCACAAAAAAAAAATTGAAACATAAAACCCGCGATACTTGGTTGGGACAAACATAAATGAAAAAAAAAAAAAAAAAAAAAATTCATGTGGGAAATCTTATGTATATACAAGTATATAAATAAAAAAAACTACAAGCCAAATATCTTGTGACCGTGTCCCAAATGGCTATGAAATCAAGGAAAGATCAATTCCGACTTAATTATAAACCGGGAGCCGGTTGCTCAAAGCTCTGTCAAGTTAACGGTCTGTTAGATGAATTTACGTTACAATGACGTTATAATATAATGTGGCGCCAATTTCTTTGTGACGCAACGCCATATAATTGGCTATCAGGTCAACGGAGCTTTGAACAACTGGACCATGAGACTAAATTTATATATTTAGTTTGTATGTATGAATAAACAGATGCACAATACTGGAAAGAGCCATCGTGATGGTCGAACTTCCGCTGCCTAAACGTTTTGATGATAGCGTTACCGCCATGTAAATAGAGTAGTAGCAATTTTACGGACTTGTTTGACTGGTCCAAAAACTCATTTATAAAAATATAACATCTTGTCTTGCAAGTTACCCCAAGTCTATCACGATGCCTGGGCATTATTTATCAGTCATATAATTACATTCGGATGGTTGCTATATGTTTCCTTAAATTCTTTACAATTTTATTCAATGGTAAAATGGTCGGCGTAAATGTTATGTCGATACAACTTTATATATAGGTTAATACTCAATACTATCCGCCCAAAAAACACAAACAGAATCACAACCAAAGCCTGAGGAGAATTTCACACAGTTCTAAATTGTAACGTCACACAGGAGCCAAAGCATCGCATATACATACTTACAGAGAACCCCCTTACGGTGTGTTTGTATTGTAGTTACCTTAGCTCTATAGCGCCAATTAGTATGAACAACTCTGTTAGCTCCCAACGAATTCTTGTTCAAGTTTACTTCCCAGCGTCATGGGGCTGGTTGTTCAACACTGTATTAACTTTAAACGTCACGTCACAATTTAGGTTATTTTTGTGACGTTATGAATTTGAGTCTGGCTTTTATATCTTCTGAACAACCCATCCCTGGGCTACTATGGATAGGATCAGACTGACAAAGATGAGAACACAATTGATCTCAATATAAAAATAATTCTATCGTGGTATAAATGTTTGTTGACTGGTATTAAGCGACTTTTTAAAAAGTACACAATTTGCAGCTGGATGCATTTGGTCCTTTGTTTGATGCATTAGTTCTTAGAGGTAATATGGTATCCAATAAAAAAGAACTGCATATTTGGTGTTTCGGAACGCGTAGTTGAATCTTGATAGAAACAATCGAATAACCATAAGACCAATCACCAGTGCATTGCCAGGTAAAGTAGTTGAGCAGACCTATGGACTGGTCTACCCCCATTTGATTACAACCGCTGCCGTCTTACCTCCATGTAATTGCCCATACACTGCTGATTAATTATGTATTGATTTTCAGTTAATTCCCGGCATATAAATACACCGGGACTAAGTTATGGTCTCTCACAGCTGTAGAGCAATGCAAATCCTTTTTGAACGTTACTATCGAATTTACTTTTGCCTAAATATTTTCCGTGATTTCGGCTAAGTAGGGCTCCGCCTCGTAACTTCCTGGGTAGTGGCATAGGTCCATCCCTAATTTGAGGTCTGCGTTCAAAAGCCAGATGGTATTTGATGAAAAATAGTCCCCATGTCTAGCTGATCAAACAGTACTTGCGAAACTTGTCATTATAATTCAACCATATCGCAAAACATACCAAGGCTAATTCCAGATAGATTGCAACAGGGTGATCTCTGAAAATTCTCGTATCATAAATTCTATTTCCGTTTCATGTCAACCATTTCTTCGCCATCTTTGTTGAGTCTTACTTCCACTTCTAGTGAGTCTTTTTCTCGCGCCCAAACTTGGAGCTCTCCGGATGCAAAAAGGAGGTAGAAAACAGCGCCAACAATATAAATGGCAGCACTTATGTAGAAGACCGAAAGCCACTCCTCGCGTGATTGCTGTAACAACAATTACAGATAGACGTTTACTCAAATACATTGGCACTATAATAGCAAGAATATTCTCAATACTTATCCAGAATGTTAGGTTAAATAAGATTAAATCGAAAAGTTGTACAAAAAAGAAGATATAGCCTTTCAATCGTATACATATATAAGAGTAAAATTGTCTGCAATATATAGGTAAAATAGGAAAACTCTTCGTAAAAGGCTTATCAAAGAAACAGAGAAAATTTCACGAAGTTTATGACTTTCTCAATTCAATATGCCATTACCATATTTATAGATACTGCGATATTTAATTGTTAATGTTAAAAAACCCTTGACCAACAACTGTATTGACCAATGAAGGACACGAATTTATACAAATTGCACGTCAAACAATTATGTTGGAAATTCATACAATGAATATAAGTATGCGCATGTTGCCAAAAAATCCACTTATTCAAGTTAATTCTATATAAATTCGTGTCCTGCAAGATTTGATTACTTCTGCAAAGAAGTGATTGAAATGGCAAAGTGACAGCTTCAAATATATTGGATCTAAAAATATACTTCTAGATTTGCATATGCTAGACATAGCTACCATTAAACTACTGAACTGCGTCGTGAACCAGCCAGTATGAAGCTCACTGACTAGAAGCCGTCCTTCGACAAAAGGTAGAAAAGCTAATTAAGTTTGAAGTGAATGTTGACAATTCGAAATGTTTCTGTGCAGTTTCTGCCAGGTTACCCACCAATCGGCGGTAAACTGAAGCCGGCATATAAGTGTATTGTGGCTAAGTACGACATTAAAACCCATAAGACTCCAACAACGATCAAAATATTATCAAAGTCGCATCAAAATACTTACATTTGTTGTCAATATTCCAGTAACAACAGGGGAGATAAATCCTGTCACGGCAGCCACAGAGTTAGACATACCGAATAGAACTCCCGCGAAGGCCGGGGCAATATCTACGTGATTTACAGTGTAGCCACTAAATATGGGAGATGTGAGGGACACAGCAAATACCAGGAGAACCACAGCAGTGGTAGATTGGGTGCATTCCAAATAACCAAGAGCAATAAGTAAGACGGCCGGGATGACCTTTCCTGTAAATAACAAACATACTTATACATTATAACAGGAGGCTGCCAAGACGTTTATAAGCGGGCTACATAATTGATACGATACTCTATAATAGTATATGTTATTTCCTCATCGCACCCATTTTATATCTGTGGCCGATACAAGCCGAGCACATGCATAGCCCCATGGTTTTCTATCACACGAAAAAGAGTGGATATTCGAAATGTTTTGCCCAATAAAATGCCACCCTTTGGTTTTTTAATCGAGATGGTATTTTATCACCATATATTTCCTTCTTGATTTAATCGCCAGGTTAAAGTAATTGTAAAATTTAAAACAAGACAATATATTTAGAATTTAGAATTTAGTGTTTTTTCTCTATTTTGTTTTCTTACTTTGAATAATTTTGATGTTTTCATTTTCAACACAAGAATGCATGTTAGTCCTTAATTTAAAATCAAATATTTGAAAGGCAAACAAAATGTAGCCTATATAATGTCCAATCTGATACACAGCCTATTTGTCTGTATTCACCTTTTTTGACTGTTACCGAACAGCCCGACCAAGTATAAGATATGTTAAACATTTGTATATATATATATATGCCTAGGCATGCATGCGCCTATCACTGTTTTTTTTTTGTTGATCTTCTGTGAGTGCAAGACAGTATATCACATTCGGATATGCAGTTAACGTTTTTAGCACAATTAAACCTAAACATTAAAGTGGGTCAGAGAATATAAAACATAGATAAAATATCCGAAACTGTTGTTCTGAAAGTGTGTGTATGTATCTTTTCCATTAATAAAGAGCACGGTGCGCGCAGAAATATAAAAAAAAAAACATGTTAAAGTTGGCTCCACGGAAACGGCTTTATGGGATATATCCTCTATATCATTTGTGACCTTCTCAGCTTTTTCCGGTCCTGCAAACTGGCATTACCTTGACTGAGTAGATAGATACCACAAACAGGTCTATTCTGAACGACAGGATAAACACACGTTAGGTTTTGCAGTGAGATACTCCGTATATAAAAGGTCAATGGATTGAACTTTAACATATCTCCGTATTTATGTTCTTCACCAATATATCTACATCAAATGTGCCCTTCTGATTTAAAAAAAATCAGATAAAAATTGAGGCTGTGTTTTGTTGGTCGACAAAAACAAAACAGGGTCTTTTCTTGGTCTGATTTTAATTAGATTCTATGATTTATTTGCTTGCTTGTCTCCAGTATATATACTACTTCAATTAGAAGACATCTGGGCATCGTTGCTGCCATCTTCGCAAGCCAAGGTTAACACATAGGTGTAATAACCTTGGCAAATTCGAAATCACTATCGTGTTACCTAAGTCGACTAAGGGCACATACTCTTGTCATGTCAGGGTTTTACCCTAAAATCACCGGCCAATGGTATAAGCCGATTCACGACAGCAGTCAAAAATAATGTCGGAGAGCAGCGCCCAAAATCAACTTATAAACATGATCAAGAGCAGATTTTGTGTTCTCAGGTAACATAGTATCCCAATTCAGACGTTGAACTATTTTTTGGTGTCTTTTTTGTACTAATCAAGTCCCAGTTTCAATGCAGTCGGGTTCCACGCAAGGCATTGTGAATACAGATGATCAGCGTTATGTCGCATGTCCTCTGTACAGGAGTCTATATATACCATACCATGTGTTCGGTTGATGGGTATCCCGAACCGTATAAACACTGGGAGTATGATTTCCAAAGAAAAAATGTAGGCTTATCATATATACTGGCTTTCCATACTTTATTACACAGCACAATGTATCTGGCCATCTCTATAAAAGAGGTATTTATGTGCAGCATGGTTTGGCGAGAAAAACTATATAAATAATGCACTTTTGAAATATTTAGTGTTTAGTTTATATTACCGTTAGGTTTTAGGCATACAGTTGATTATCCAGTGTAAACATGTTGAAATGTCCCGTCAATCTTTATTATTTGAATGTAAATTATCTACAATTTGAAGCAACGTTTGTAATGTATGGCAAAAGATAAGCAATTCAGCTTAAATTGTATCTCTCTATGAATAAAATTATTTATAAACCAAAACCACACTTAAGTATCCATATCTGGATTTTAGAAATCACGAAATAATATGTTGTGTTCAACCATATTGCAGTATTATTTGGCTTTCATAAGAAATACGCTCCGTTAAACTACCATTACACTAGTGCCAAAATATTATATATACAACTGTCGAACATCAAAGAAAGTACCCAATTTGAAATGCTTTATAAATATTTTAAAGAATACAATTGAAAATATTAAAAATACATCTACCGATGTTACATGGAACTTAGTCATTTTGAAAACAAGTGGGGTCCTTTTATTAATCTCATTTCTTGAGTTTATTTATGTAGTTGGTTAAGTACTCCGCTAACTCTTCATCAATCAAGAATTAAGATCTTTTCTGGTATAATAATTATGATCCTCACCAAATGCATCCCATATTTTTCTGGTCCACGTTGTACTCAGAATATCTTTCTCTCTAACTAAGTCAGCCAGCCAACCGGTAAAGTTAATTCCCAACCAGAAAGCTATGTATGGAAGGGCGGAATACAATCCGTTCTGAAAGACAATTTAATTTAATATATTCACAAAAAATAATTTTAATAAGAATATTTGGTAAATATTTTATAACAATGATTCGCCGTTTAGTAGTTTAAAGCGAGCAATTATCATAATTTGTTGTGTATTGGTATTTCACAAATTGCATTCCCAAGAAAAACTTTGAAGTTTTTTGTGGTTTCAGTGGTAGACCCTAACATAGTGGTAATGTCTACAACTCTTTCCAATAGCATGCCACAACATTTGTTTATATGCATAAACTGAATGATATATTCTCTTTTACACTCTATTACAAAATATGGCTTTCATGGAGCCCTTTACGGTTCTTCAGCGATGACAATGTAGGGACCCTTTTTGGTTCTGTTTTGAATTCCCACAGCAACTGTTCAAAGTATTTATCACTTTCTGTTTATATCAAAGAACCGTTTTTGTCATAATGATTCCATATGGAACCATCCTCTTTTCAACAGAACCCTCAAGGAACCATGATTTTTTTTAGTGTAGAATAAATATATGTTATTGACATCTGTATAGGTGATGCATGTCTATGGAAGTAAAACACTGGCGGTTTTATTGTCTTGCCTTTGTTATGTCAAATTTGAGAACTTCGTTCATGTAGGCGGGGATCCCAGTTAGCAAAGTGTAGTTTCCCCAATCTGAACACGTGTTAGAAACAATGATAGCCCACACAGGTAAGGAAGTCAAAATTCTAAACCAGGGAATCTGAAAAGCCAAACGAAACAAAACTTTTCAATCGATTCATAAATGTTAACAATTAACTTGAATCTACCATCCCAAAGACATTTTGGTTTTGCTCTTTGGATAATATTTACCTAATCACAAATTTAATTTACTGTTATGGGGGTATGAATTTGAGTTCTAAGTATGACATGTAAGTGGCTTAAAGCATGTTCGTTTATTTAATAAAGATTTTTTGGTAAGGTCTATGGAATTCATTTATGCTTATAATCCTAACCTTGTTAGAAACCTTTGCATTATTGGTTAATAGAAAGGGTTCATGTATCAACATTTGGAGGTTTAGCTAGGTAAAACAACAGGATAAAAGTGGCAAGACTCTGGTATCAGACAGAAAAGATAGAAATATGACATGACCTGTTCTGCAAATAGTAAAAATGACCATCCTACCCTACTTCCTTTTGCACTGGTTGCAGACTCTAAGCCCTTGAGAATATACCGTTTTTCTATATCCGAGATTCTCGTGTGGTTGATAGGGTAATCAGTGACAAGAAACATCCAAGCTATCACCCATATAAGTGTCACCAAGCCTGTTCAAACCGAAAGTTTGTGCAAACGGGAATTGCTTTTTGTTACCAATAAAATACAGTGGTGAGAGTTATGTATAATAAAACGTATTAAATATGCAATTCACACACGCATAAATACACAAACGACCAGCCAGAAAAAAAAAACAGATAAATAACGACGTAAGTATACGTATCTGATGACTAAAAAAAGATGGCCTACAAAAGAGACGATTTAATGGCTTAAAGAATCCATTACTCAAGATCAATACCTAAACATATTTTGATTCATACTCAATGTTGGTATCACAGACTCCATATGTAAGGATACCTTTTTGTCGTATTATCTTATTTTTAGAACCGTTTAGTGGATTTGTACAAATGTGAACATCAAGCTCAGTATATGTCTACAATTGTTTTGGTTTCAGTGCGGCAAAGCAAAAGTCTATTACACTGTCTGTTCATGAATCAAATTGAAAAAAATTGTTTAATTTGCTGAAAGTAAGTTTATATGAACACCACAAACAGTTTGGTGTGAGTAAGTCTGTCTTTAAATATAAACAGTGATTAAATCAGACAGATAAAATTAGGAAAATCATCTCAGCTTAATTCTGCTTTTAATGTCTAGGGTATTAAACTGTAAATACCCTTTTAACTGGTTTATTTGATCTTCGCCATAGCCACTTTGTTTTTCGAAGTACCCTCCATTTCCGCCTAGGCGATCGGGATGAACTACGTGGAAGGCAAAGGTGAACTTATAAGTTCGATCAAACACGTCCCAATTCCTGATTAGGATGACGTGATTAAATTGTTGATTTGGTTATTTAGTAATTTTAATTTGGAAACTTACCAAGAATGTAGAATATGGACGGCCATCCACCAGCGAATCCATACTGACACAACATCCCAGCTAAAGGGAACGTGACAACATTTCCTACCTGTGCACCTGAAATAATCACATGTTTTCAATATACAGATCTTTAAAAAAACTACATTTAAAATCAATAATTTTTGTGTCTTTTAGAAAGTGAAGCTCAACAGTATTTTCGTAATTTTGGGATAACATTATTTTGGGGTTGTGGGTTCGATTCCCGGACGGTTCTTAACCAACAAAATTTTCTGAACTAGAATCTGTTCAAACTAAGAAAGTGTTATCCCAAAATAACGAAAATACTGTTTTATACTCAATTTTTACACATAAATGTATTCAATAGATAGGATTCGATGCAGGCGTTTTAAGAGAAAAATTCGTTAGGCGGAAACCTAAGGAAACTCTCAACTACTACATCGATAAGCGGAAATTGTGTTCTACACAGGATTTTAAAGCTAAACATAAGCAAATTTTCGAAATATAATTTGGCGCCTAAACGAACCATTACTCACCTATACCTGTTATTTTAATAGATAAATTTAATTGAATGATCTCTTTACCCATGACAGTTATAACAAAGTCGTTTTGACCAATATACACTGACCAAAACGGTTCAGTTCACCTGCTGACAAAGACAAACAATACAAGTCAAGTAATGACAACGATGTGAGTTAAACATTTTATCTGTGATTTATAATTAAGACCAGGCCTTTCCAGAGACAAGCTTCGTCCATATTTTTAACTGTTATATTTTTATTTATAAAAGCTTGTCCATATGTTGAAAAACGACTATATGGTATACAATACTCCGTTTTAATTTAGGCTTGTATATTGACTTTTCGGAGCTTATCTAGGACAACACATGGTTGACCTGCTAATAATGGTGTCTTTGTGGGTGTCCTCTCTTTTCTTTATTTGTTGCTTTGGCGTCAAGGATGGTTTGCTTCATCCCTATCACAGATACTCCGCCAAATGAGTCAACTCACCTTATATGTGGCGTCAGAAGTCTATCAAGTAGAAGTATGAAACCAGCCATTACCCAGTCTCAAACGTTATATTTTCCCCATAATGCATCAGTAGATTCTGAAATTCAAACTGCGCGAAACTAACGAAATCTACCATTTCTTGCGCAATGAGTCGATCATATGGCACTATGAAAGTCCACCAAAAGTCACAATGCCGTTGGGACAGGGTAATGGCTGGTTTCA
>JAVFBW010160619.1:0-11670 GCA_034783835.1 Mopalia ciliata
GGACAATGTTTTTACTAAAATGGAGATGGTGACCTTGACCTTGACTCAATGACCTTGGATATAGGTCATGACACACCTCTAGCTATGAGGAACATTTGTGCAAAGTATAAGGTTCTTCACAGGTTTTGTTTTAAAGTTATGGCCCGGACAAGGTGGTACGGACAGACGGACAGACGGGCGGACAGACAGACGGACGGACAAACGGACAGACGGACGGACAGACGGACAGACGGACGGACGGACAGACAGCACTATAACATAGTACGTCCACTTTCTTCGAAAGCGGGCGTATAAAAACGTGTAAAGAACTGAACGATTTGCAACTTGTTTCCCAAACCAAAAATCGCCGAACATGTGGAGAAATTGGGATTCGAACGTCTGACTTTTATTAAGATTCAACTGTGATTCTCGAGTGACGTCAATAGGGGAATTCACCAAGTGACTGGTATCTATAGAAACCTGACCGCCATTTTGCTGTTGCTCAAGATCTAGCAATCATTCGTGTATTCCCTGTATGGAGTTATCATTATCCGCCACTGACTGTTCCGAATGGAATTTGTATGCAAAGTCGCAAGTTTGTAAGTGAATAAAACAAATTATAAGCGTCGGAAAAATACCGAATTAATTTTACAGATAGTTTTCAGTATTATCTTTATAATTCAGTCATTTTCAATCTGAGTTAAAACACATTTGGGGATAACTTTAATGTCTTCCCTCAGAATATATTTTCAAAATCAACCTACATTGCCGATCTGCCTTTCCTCACTCTTAGAGCTTCTGTGGCCTAAACGACTACCACAAAACTATAGTTTCAGCTTTGTGGTAGAAACAGATTAGCATTAACACAAATAGTTTGTAAAAAAAACGCCCACATCAGGCAATACGCCATCGCATGTTATTTAACCAATCAGTAAACCGAGCAGAAATGGAAATAAAGTGAAAAGTAGAGTTTGTTCGATGAAAGGATAATACTTTTATATACAAATCTTATTTTTCTACCCTGTTGATGTTAAAATACTGCCAAAGAGCTCGCCTGTTCCGCCAATGAAGCGAATGCATTCTTTTTGTCGTAAAGGTAAAAAAGCATAATTAATATGCATATAATTAGCTGACTCAACTCCCTCTCCTCTCATGTTAGGTGACATTTACTCAAAATTTTTAAAATGAAAACTGATTTAATATCTATACATAAAGCCCGCTAAGAGTAATTAATATGCATGTAATTATCTGAACCGATAATGACCGTCTCCACCCATGTTGTGTGACATTTGCCCAAAATTTCAGGACAATTGGGCTATTCAATTTGGAGTTATGGTGTTTAACGCAAATTTAATTAAAAAGCTTGTGAAAGTAATAAATATGCACATAATAAGCTGAACAAATAATATCCCTTTCCTCCCATGTTGCGTGACATTTACATAAAATTTGAACACAAACGAGCTGTTCAATTTTGAGTTATGGTGTGTAACGAAAATGTAATTGAAAAGTTCGTTAAAGTAATTTATATGCATCATATACTTAGCTGGCCAGCTAATATCCCTCTTCTCTCATGTTGTGTGACATTTATTCAAAATTTTTGGAAAATCGGACTATTCAATTTGGAGTTATGGTGTTTAACACACATTCAATTAAAAGGCTCTTTAAAATAATTAATATGCATATAATTAGCTGAACAGACAATATCCCTCTCCTGTTATAATAAGGAACACTTAACCAAAGTTTAGGAAAATCAGGCTTTCAATTTGGAGTTATGGTGTTTAACGCAAATTTAATTAAAAAGCTCGTTAAAATAAATAATATCCATATAATGAGCTGAACAGATAATATCCCTACCCTCTCATGTTTTGGCACATTTACCAAACATTTTAGGAAAATCGGTCTATTCAATTTGGATATATAGTGCTTAACGTAAATTGTCCACCATTTTGTAAAAAACAGTATCATCTAATTAGCATAATTAATATTCACCGAATTCTATATAATTTTAATTATATCTTCCTTTCCGGTCAGGGAAACTGTGTATAAAATTCAGTACATTTCATTATAGAAGCGTATAAATGGCAGACGCCAACGTCAGGCGTATGACATACGCTCTCCTTACTTCGTACAGGCGAGCCAAATGAATCAGTCGATTCTGAATTTCAAACTGCGTGAAAACGAACGAAATCCACCATATCTTGCGCAATGAGTCATATGGCAATATGAAAGTCCACAGAAAGTCACAATGCCATTGGGCTGGGTAATGGCTGGTTTCATACTTCTACTTGATAGACTTCTGATAATATGTCATGATTTCATTCTCTATTATTTTTTATTACCGGTAATATGGGCTTAGCCAGAAAGCAAAAGTATGGTGTCCAAAATAGTCATTTTGTATCACTTTTCAAATAATCTGATGTCCAATTTTGACTGTATCCCTATCTCCAGCATGTTAAAATTTCTTAAAACAGGGTGTCCAAATGAGGCAATTGGTCACTTCAGGGTCTCCATGTGGACGAGTGGACCGGTTTCTGCCTAAGCTCCTTACGGTAATTATATTGATCATGCAATTCATGTAAAACAGAGTTGGGATGCATGCTCTTTCAGGGTTCCTTCATAAAATATGCTGGGGCTGAATTTCTGTCATTATCATCTGTTACTATCGTCAGTAAGTGAAGTCTGTGCAGAGTAAATCATGATTTAGCAATTCAAATCTGTAATCAGTATTGTTAAATGTCTTCCCCAGCTCATTGCCAGACGACCCTAACTTACATTGGGATGTGAAAGAATGTGGCAAGGTGATTTTAGATCATATTACCAAAATCAACCCACAACTGGTAAGATATGACTTCTTTTTAGGCCTGTGCTAGAAGCTTTTTCAGGAAAAGCCTTAAATTATACTTAAGTTATACATGTAAATGTGTTTTGTATAACGTATAAATTGGGTTTCTAACTGA
The DNA here is from genome assembly GCA_034783835.1 of Mopalia ciliata. NCBI lineage: Eukaryota > Metazoa > Mollusca > Polyplacophora > Chitonida > Mopaliidae > Mopalia > Mopalia ciliata. Next base: position 2,937 of record JAVFBW010160619.1, read on the forward strand.
ACACTCCAGCGGATACCTTGCGTTTATTCAAAGGGTATTTTACATATGTTATCATTATATTAATATGTTTCACTAGTTTCAGTGTTAGGCGCCGCAAACTTTTGTCAACTTATTTCACAAATTATAATTTTGTATTTACCCTTAGTTAAAGTGATAAGTGAACAGACCTATAGTTATAAGACTTGGTTGATAATTAAAACCTTTCCATAAACTATTGAAAGGTAATCCCAGGCTTTAAATGAGAGACTCGTGTCACCTAGTTTCGTGGAGTAGGCTGTAAGTTACAGTGACAAATAGTTGAATAAAATTTCCACCTGCCACTCTCATGATATCAATCACTCCAGTTTGCTAATTTTTAATTTATAAATTAGTTTAGCTTACAAGCTTGAAAACTTTTCAGAAAAAGTAGAAAAGGCATATTTTTGTTAAACATAATCCCAAGCAATGTTTTTGTTCTTATTCTCTTAAAATAAGATCTGCGAAGCTGGACAACACGCTGTATTCAAGCTAGGGTGACAAAATATACAAACTGACTGCATGCAAAATCACTATCAAGACTATCTTAATACGTGTGACTGTTCTGTCATTTCATGTTTTTGTTAGATGTCATTGAGCTCCGGTGGCAAACATTAATCAATCTGTCAATCCACCCATGATGGGCTTGATAATATAGATATATGGCTGTAGAATTAAACCCATGACTTTGTGGTGACATACAATTTTGTTCCTGTCAAGAATTGTATTGTTTATACAAAATTTCATACTTATCTTCTTCTTTGTTAGATATTTTCCTTTGATGACTTGGGGGTATCAGGTCATCTCAATCACAGAAGTGTCTTCTCCTCATTACAGTAAGTCTACTTTGATGTTTATACTATTGAGAAAGACACTCTGTCAATACGCTGTTATATCACTGAATAAGAGGAATAAGTTTATATAAAAGCTTAATCCATTGTCAAATATCTTAGATCAATCACAGCAACTTTAGATTCATTTTGAGGACTAGAAAAACCTAGAGTTTATATCTTAACATCCTTTTTTTAAATTTAACAAATTCCCTGGGCTACTGTTTAATGGTGTATTGTTTTTAAAATAGATTTCTGTAGTCTCATGCATTAACAGTAAAGTTATGCTGTGGTCACTCTACACTCGATCTGTTCACTTCAAATTTGTTTAAATCAAATGGCTCATCTCAAACATGTTTTTTTTTTCTTTCACTTTGCATTGCCAGTGTAGCTTGATTTTTTTAATTGGATAGCAGCTCTCTAGCTATGGGCAGTTTGTTTGAATAGTAGCAATGCTGTCTTCACCTAGCACTAGAGTAGGATTGGTTTTTCGAACCATGTCAAAACACCTTGTATTTCGTGGTTGTGCTGCTGCTAGTGTCAATTATTGTTGGAATACACCAGAATCTGACGGTTAAAATTAAATGCCCAAAAGCAGGTGGTAGAACACGTTCACCAATCAATCAATGAATGAATTTGATAGAAAAGTCATGACATACATTGTAGTGTGAAACCTAATCTGTTTCTATTAAGCTTATTTTAAATGTGTTAAGACTACAGTGTGACATCCACTCAGTTAGGTAGTGATATCTTAAGTATACTACCATAAACTGTTTCTTGTTCCATCCCATAGGTATCTGTATAATGAAAACAGACTATCAACAGGTAGGTTTGTTTCTCAGTTTGAAATCAGGGGCCATTGAGAGCGAGCTTCAAGGCAGATAGAAAATTCACTCTGAAAAATGATTATACATACAAGATTTTTTATTTTTTTTTTGAATCCTCTATTTGTGTTGTTGCTTTGGATCTGTTAAGTTTGCCTGCATGTTCTTAGGTAGGTTATGCGAGGATACAATTGTGATATGACATGAAAATACACACAAATTAAAATTTAATTCTATGCTGTAACACAAAAATTTACAAGATGGCATGAAAATATTCCTAAAAATAGTCTTCTTACACATAAATTTCTTCCAGTGTAGGCAGATCCGGTTATACCTATCAGTCACAGCTCTGACAAAAAAGGATTACAGCCAAATGTAGTTGGCTGTATTTTAAACTCCATCTTTCATATATATGATCATCAGTATACTCAAATGTAGTAAAAAGTAGTCAGCTGACTTCTGTGTGTATTCTGATTGGCTAGAGCTTTGAAGAGTTGTACACCAGTTAGTGAGATGTAACATCTGATTGGTTAGAGCTCGGAAGAGTTGTACACCAGTTAGTGAGATGTAACTTCTGATTGGTTAGAGCTCTGAAGAGTTGTACACCAGTTAGTGTGATGTAACTTCTGATTGGTTAGAGCTCTGAAGAGTTGTACACCAGTTAGTGAGATGTAACTTCTGATTGGTTAGAGCTCTGAAGAGTTGTACACCAGTTAGTGAGATGTAACCTCTGATTGGTTAGAGCTCTGAAGAGTTGTACACCAGTTAGTGAGATGTTACCTCTGATTGGTTAGAGCTCTGAAGAGTTGTACACCAGTTAGTGAAAGTTGCAGACTTAATCTTTTCAATGCTTTATAAACTGCTTTTCGTTTTAAAGTAGAATGAAAAATGGAAGAGATTTTTTTAGATAAAAGTTTTAATGCTTTTGGATTTTTGTTTTCTCCAGACATTGACATATTTTGTTTGGAAAGTGTTAGTATACCACGTCAGTATTTATCCCTACTTTTCCTGGACATACCATATAGTTTCCTGTCAGCTGATCTTACTACTGTCTCCCCCTGGAAGGATTTCTTCAAAGGGCAGGTAACTCCTTTTGCATTAAATCTATAAATCCATTTGTGTAATTAACCCTTAATTAGTGTAAGACTCAAAAGTTGTAACATCCAAAGGGTCATCAATTTTTGGTTTGACTGTAATCTACTAGATTCAACAGCAATGTGAAAAGCGTGAAAAAGAAACAAATGTTTGATTGTATTGATCAAGTCGACTGGGCATTGCCCCTCTGGCTTAGGACAGTTTGTTTGAAGAGTAGCAATGCTGTCTTTTACTTAGCACTGGAGGAAGGTTAACTTTCCAACATTGTTGAACCGCTACCCATCTTGGTTATATTGGTGTCAATTATTGTTGGAATACACCGCTCTCTGCAAAGTGATACACCACTTTCATATAAGTGAAAAACTCTTAAACACAGTGTAAAACACCAATCAATCAATGAAAGTACAGTATAAAAAGCCAATCTAAGACACCAGGTTAAGCGAGCAGCCCCATGGTAATGTGATCTGTGTTTTTACTTTCAGAAAGCCTGTCTTGCCCACTGGAGTCAAATGGAATGGTTTAGGTTATTACATTTATCCCTCTCGCGTTATATGGTCTTAAACTCTTTTAATAAAATGAACAAAACCAAACCACTTTAATTGCAATTTTATTCAGAAATAAATTATACTTGATAAATTTTGTTTACGTTTTTGCCAATATTCTATTCTTGGAGTTATGAGCCATGTGTACATACATATAACGTTCACACACATGAACATTAAGACCTGAAAACAGGCTCACAGAAAGATTTATCCCTTTGGTAAGCCCCCCTTGATGACACACCTTTGTGATAAGTCCTTAGGCCCTTCATAGCCACCTACATTTGGTCGAGTTCAGAGGCTCTTGTTTAGAACCCTCCCATGGGATAAGTCTTGAGGCCCATTATAACCAGCTGCCTGTGTGGCCAATCCTGAGTCCCGTTATTACCCTCACGGTACTACCATTGAGACCCTCTACAACCAGTCACTCATATGTCAGATAAATCCTAAAAAAGATCACCATAGCTACCCACCCATGTGATAAGTCGCGCATAGTATCCACCCACGTGACAACTAACCACCCACCTACACAGATATCTGTTTCTCCGAAGACCGTGTATGGTTAAATTAACAGTTGATGTTCCAATCGTTTGGTACAATCGGTAGGCCTGTCCGTTTCATTATTGAAGACCTGGTATGGTTTGAAATGTAGGCTGTTTCGTCGTCAGTCAGATCGGCACATCGATGTCTCTTTCCGTCTTGACAACACCGTGTCAGTCAGATCGGCACGTCGATGTCTCTTTCCGTCCTGACAACACCATACGGTTTTAAATGGTAAACAAAATATTCCAGTTCGTACATCTGTTCAGGCTGTATATAATGGAAACTGATGGCATAGTCACTCATAAACGCAATTCCCTGAAAAAAAAAGAAGAAAAAAACAAAAGGTTAAGCGGTTTGTAGACAACACTGGCAACACGGGATAACCATTTTGTTCTATTGGATAATCGTCATTAAAACTCTTGTCAGTGCAAGACACAGACACTGGACTGTCCTAGATAGCTTCCAGAAAGATACTGCTGGAAATCTGTGTCTGCTTCTAAATCATGCTAAAAAAAAACCCTGGTGGCATATTGTCACTCCAACGATGTTTAATAAGTGTTGAGATTCGTCAGTATAAGAGTGACAGTGTGAACGGTACAAAAAAGGTGACCCCTGTGAACGATGGGAAATCCATAGTCATAGAGTTAGTCACTATAGTTTGTTGGAGCTAATAAAAGTTTGGCTGAATTGAGGTTAGAATTCCTGATTTTCTGTGATCCGTTATTCTAAAACTTTATAGTAAATAACTTTTGATTGGGAGACAGTTTTGTCGAGGTTTCGCATGGACTGTATAGCTAAAAATATCCTATCCCTGTTCACATGACATGAGGAATCCCCCTTACCTCACGGCCTCGCAAGGCTAGAAATAACCAAGCCTTAACTGATCTCCACTCCACAAAAGCGATAGCGCTACAGCGGCCTTGTGCCTTGGATCACGATTCTTACGAGTTTGATTGTGTGAAAATAAAGATATTTTTTCGAAAAAAAAAAACCCCGGGAAATTCTCCTGACGGGTTCTTAAAATTGTTTTTTTTTAAATGAAAAGCGCATGTCCATACAGCCGTATACTATACGTACGGCAATGGGGATCACCAGTTGAAAAACAGGGAGATAACTATGTAACTTTGTTGACTAACAATTACATGGTACGAATATTCCATAGAATGGTATTGTTAGTAAAAGACATAGATGGCTCTACCTGTTATATGGAGGAGTTGGGATGACAGAGATATCTACCTTTTTAGCCACTGGTGATCCCATTGGTACCCTTTGCTGTGAAAGATTTTTTTTACGAGGTTTCCTCTTTCCTCATAGTGTTTAAGTTAGGTGAGGTGAGAAGTTGACATTTCTGTGTTCTGTAAGTGAAAGAACCAAAAGTACAACGTTGGGCTTAACCCAAATCTAGCATATACACGAATAAACATGGACTCTCTTGTTAACATAATTACATATAAACCTGCATACCTTGGCATCTTTTGATTTAGCGTCGTATGTCTTGTACTGTGGATGAAATTTCCCATGAATAAACGTCTCTGGCTGGAAGCTATGGAAGGTTCTTCGTCCATCTCGGTCTGTGGTATCACCCAGATTAACATTCAAATTTTGCATACAAATTCCAATTTCGAAATCTTCGTATCCGCCATCTTGTGTACATAATGAACCGTTTTGTCCAGAATTTGCCAGCAGTGTGAGAGCCTGTTTGCTTAAAACATATCCGGCTCCTCCACTCATATAACCCTTTTTGTCGCCTGCTAAATTTGGCGCAAAATGTTGTCCATATATAATTGCTTCACGGGGATCTTTGTCCGACAGGAAGTGACGTAGGTTTTCCAAAATGACGTACGTATCGTCATCAGCTTTCAAGAACCAATCCGCTTCCTCTAAATGAAAGTCATGGCAATATTTAAAGGCTAGCATTGTTTTAGAAGTAAGATGCTCCCTTCCTTCTGACACATTTAATCCAACTGTTGGAAAAGTTACATTCGCTTCCGAACTCATAAATAAGATTTTATTACACCTTCTTCCCCAAGTGTTTTTGACATGCAACGCTTTTTTGTCCAGATTTGATGGTGACGTCATTACCCAGCACAGTACTCTGACGTCCAGTGCAAGACGCTCAGAGGTGCCTTCTGTAATGAAAATATATTATGACATGAAGACATAAAAGCAAAGAATATAGCAAAGTCAAACATTTATAGTCTCTGAAAAGTGTCATTACAGTTGAAGTTCGTTGTGTTAAGTGCCCAGCAACCACATTACTCAACCACAACGTTGTATACTAGCTATATCGATAACGTAGCAGAGTAAAGGACAATTCACACCGGACGCGACGCGACTGTTGCGCTGCACGAAAATAATGTAAAACATTACTTTTTTTTGTAATAAATGTTCATACTATATGCTACTGTCGCCCGTTCTCTAAAGCCAAAGTCAAACCAAAGCGACAAGACTCGACTCAACTCAACCAGTCAGTTGTGTCTAGTTGAGGATAGTTGACATATATAAGTCTGAAGTTCAAGTCACACCGCTGCGACGGCACTCAACCATCCGCCGTCGCGAGGTGGAGGAGGAGCGAGAAAAACGCCGCTGCCAGACAACGTTTCGAATGTTCTTACCGAATAACGTTATCCGGCACTCAAAGTTCTAGATCATGTGACTTAAACTATTGGGTTCATTGGTTGAGCGTGTCATTACATTTGCAGTTCGTCGTGAACCAAGTCAGACTGAAAAGATACCAATGCGACCAGTCCCGACACCGACCAACTACAACATGCTCAACTCGATCCGACGACTTGCGACGGGACACAACTGACGTCATAAGAGGTGTCACATTGAGTAAGGGCCGGTTGCTCGAAGCACTATTAAATTTAACCCTGTATTAGATGACGTCATGCCATGTTGTAGGTCTATCTTTAACATCGGTATTAGCGATTTAATCTAGTGTTAGTGACTAATACTCTTTCGAGCAACTGGCCCCAGACGGTTACCGACGGCTAGTTGAGTTGAGTCGAATTGGATGCCGTCGGATTGCTGTGACATTGCCGTTACGTAGCATTATGACGTTATTCGTTTGCATTGTGACGTCATTGCCTGAGCGAGTCAACCAATATTAAAGCATAGGAATGAAGCGTGTCGTGCAGCGCCCATGGAACAAGCGACGCGACGTCGCGTGGCGTCCTGTGTGAATTTGCCTTAAGCCTACGTTGAAATGTTGTTGCTAGTTTGTACCATGTGATACAACGCTATTTAAACGTGACAGGAAACGTTGTAGTTCAACTATGTAACAACACAAATCGATTATGTTGTGACTTAAGCCCAATTCAACCCACGGTCGATGCCACGAAAATAATGTAGAACACTACTTTTTATGTAATGAAGTTCATACTGGAGACTACTAGCGCTGCAGTCGCAACGTAACTCTGTGACTTTATTCGTTTGCATTGTGACGTCATGCATTGCCTGAGCGAGTTACCAATGTTAAAGCATATGAATGAAACCTTATGCAGCGCCCAATGTGAACGACCCAAGCGACGCGGCGTTGCGTAGCGTCTGGTGTGAATTGGTAGAGGTTGTACAGCGTTATAACATTGTTGTCAAAACGTTACATGCACAAATATATTACAACGTTCATGCGAGATAAAGCGAACAAGAGTTGTCTTCGTCTCGTCCACTATAGAAACTCTCTCGAGAATATGATTGTTGCTTAGTCAGACAGAAAAGACGGCAACCAATAAGGATCGAACCTGCTTAAGGTGATGTCATAAGATGTGTTACGCTGACGGCCTAATAAAGTTCAGTTGAGTTGGATGCTGTTGAATTGGTGTGATATCGGCGCAAAGCCACGAAGAATTGCAGACCTCTCACAACCTATCGTTTTCGCATTAATTAGTATTCATTTAATAGGCCTTGAAATCATTTTTAACGGCCAATATGTTTTTTTCAGGTTAATTTGATTTTTGTTTTTTTGTTTTCATGGCATTTCAGTTTTACCCCGCTGTTCTAACACATCTCGGAAATCTGTAGGCTATATATAAGTTAACATAAAGCATGGAAACCTTCCTAGCCTTATCTCGACAACAACATGCCAATAATAATGTCACAATGTTCATACAAGAAGGAATAAGCTTTACGCCTTAGTGATTTTCACTGATTCGCAATCATTAAAGCGATACTCCAGGCTGCAATAAAATGCATATAGTTTAAACGGGCATCATTTCTTGTGTTCAATTATGCCCTCTAATGTTCTAATCGAGCAATATCAATTTTATAATTGGATTTTAAACAATGCACAAACTAGTCAAATTTATCCACGCGGCCATGTCTAGGTATTTTTATCGCTAAATAGAAGAGCTCCCCAAATATTGACCAATCAAATATCTTTCTTTCCGAAATAGGTGCCTACGTCACAAGACCTGTAGAGTCGAGTGTTTAAACCTTTGACAGTTGACACCATATAGGTCATTGATTCACACATGCTATTAACCGGTAACACAAAAGAGTGTAAGTCGCGTGAAGTCATGGACAAGGTTGGCCACGAACAAAATGCCGGCTGCCAGTGGTGGTAGGCAGGTATATATCTGTAACCCTCAGGTTATTTTATACAATTGTGACAGGTCACTTAGAATTTCTAGTGAATTTATGCATTTTTCATTCTACTGTCAAACTGTACGCTTAATTAAGTCATCGATTGTTTATAGGTCATGATAATCGGGTCACGACCATGACTTCGGCTGTTTTCGCAGAGTTTTGAAAAGCTAATTAACAGTGAGATTTTTTAATAGATACTGATAAATATTTTTGTTTTTAGTATATTTGCAAAGAAAAGATGTTATTATATAAAAAGGGCTTGTATTGTTTTAAAAGATTTTTCTAAGTGCACAGCCTCATT
>JAVFBW010160630.1:0-11670 GCA_034783835.1 Mopalia ciliata
TGAAAATTGTGATTCCGTGCATTGTCAGTGTACAGCCGGATGGTTTCTGCCCGAATTCTAGCATTTCATTTTTTGTCCATAGGCAATTTTTCAACGCTGTTTTCTCAAAACCTGTTTGAGTTACAACCCTAAAATTCGACATGCTTGATGATGACAAATTAAACTAAAAAATTGTCCTTCAAATTTTATAAATTCGTCCTAGTTCGCTTTTTATGTTAATAATTCTAAAATTGACGTTGAAAATTTGAGTTTTTTTCATTAAAAGATGAATAATTACAAAAGTAAGCCAAACTTATAAAATTTGTATAAGCTCACTTTCAAGGGGCTTCATGTTCTCACGTTGCCATAATGTGAAGCAATACCTTCCCAAAAAATAGTTTAAACCGAACTGTTTTAGACAATGTAGGTACCAACAATTCGCAGAATACTCAGTAAAGGGAACCCATTCAGGAGCAACTTTAAATTGTGACTGAGGAATTCTTTTTACATTACTCATATGGGCAGTTGCAGTGTTAACTAAATTCTGTCAAGGCCAAATTTTTAGATGAAGCCTGCCGCTCCACGAAACAATAAAAAAACATTTAGAAAAAGTTGTCATAAAATTCCACATTTGCAGGCTGGTCTTGGGACTATCCTTATTGTTAGTCCCAGCATTTAGGGTAGGGATATTCCCTTTAGGGCCTATAATATCTGCATTTTGATGCTTGGATGGAAGGGCTGGTCTGAGAGGCAGGTTTAAAAACCAGAATGAATAGCCACAAATGCTTATAAAACAGGTATACACAGCTTTATTTGTATGGCTTCACCTATATGTGAATAGTAGTATCTTCATTATGCTATCTTAATGGCTTCCTTTTTTGTATTGGGTCCGCGGCCGTGGCTCAGAGGTAGCGAGGGCACTTCCTGAACTGATCATGCTTCGATTTACCATTCACGGGTTTAAGTCCGACTTTCAACAATCCGGTATATGAGCGAGTCACATGTTGTGGCTCCGGCAATTGCGGGGTTTTTTTTTTACGAGGTTTCCTCTCGGTTTTCCACCGTAATAAGGATATACAGTGTGAAGTGGACAATCCGTCGTCATATAAGTGAAATACCCTTGAGTATGACATTAAACACCAATCAAACAAACAAAAAAATTATTTGTAATTAATTTTCTTTCAACAGAAGAAATTCTATGGATGAAGCATCCTCTGAGGAGGAAAATTTTGAGGTATGTTCAGTTTGATCTGTTCAAAAAAAAATTCTAGTAGAAAATTAAAATATTTATAGTAAGTTTCATTTATTTTGGGATTACTCTTTCTTAGTTAGAACCAATTCAAGTTCAAAAAATTTTGCAGGCTTCTAATTCATAAATGGCTGGTTAGCTAAGTGGTCTAGGTGGCCAGTATTTACCACTAGCCAGTCAGTGCCTAACTCTGACAGTAATGGGTTTGGTTCCGGAACAGGTTTCAGTATTTGCAATTTTCTGAACTAGAATCTGTCCAAACTAAGAAAGTGTTATCCCAAAAAAGCAAAAATATTTACAGTATGTTTTATTTATTTTAGGATTACCCTTTCTTATTTAGAACAATCCAGTTCAGAAAATTTTGCAGGCTTCCAATACATACTGCTAGCCAGTCAGTTCCTAACCCTGGCGGATACAGGTTTGATTCCTGAACAAGTTTCAGTCTACACGATTTGCTGAACTAGAATCTGTTTAAACTAACAAAGTGTTATCCCGCAATAGCGAAAATACTCTTAATGTCAACTTTCTAAAACACAAAAATTATTCAATAATAATAACAATAATAAAAATAATAATCCGAACGATTTCAATATGTCTTTCAAAATAAATTTGAAAGCCATAATTATGAGGAGAATAGACACTCCCTCATTGATATTGTATTGTTTAGATTCTTTAAGTGGCATTTAGAGTACATAAGTGGCATTTAGAGTACATAAAACATGAAAGACGTAATTAATAAATTAAGAAGTTGTTATCCATACTTAAGTCTTTCATGTTTTATATTGTATTGTTGTTTTCTTTTAATTTGTGTCATTAGGGGCCTTGATTGGGATACAGAAATGGGAGGTAAAAAAGGATGCACTATTCGTGACTTACTGGTGGAATTATATGAAAAGGTGATACAAAATCAGTTTTACCCTTATGCTTATGTTAGTGTCAACTATTGTGTGTTGAATGCTGAATAAAATGGAATTTAGTCAAGATGTTCCTTTGGTAACATTGGATTGATGTATCACAATCCACTGTCTATTTCAACCAAGTGATTCACCGATTGAGTCAGTCATCAGTTATGCTTAATAATTATTAGTATATCATACATGACTGCCAAAAACACCCAGCAGATAAAAAAAACTTATGAAGGATCACTACTGCTGTCATTGGTGATTTATTGAAACTTATATATATCCCATGTTCTCACAGAGACAAGTTTCTAAACTCTTTTGAACAAGCTACAAATCTGTGTACTTTTTCTAAATGGTATGATTCCTTGCTTCAGCATATACATTTTTTAATTTTACACAATTGCTACATTAGTTTTCAAATAGTTACATCATTACTGCATTGAATAATTGTAAATTGAAATCGTGATTCCTATAATAAATATTCATTAATACTTTGTCTTGATAATGTTTGTTTAGGCTGGTCATTGGAAACAATGGTGGCTTGTTCGTCACACAGCTGGGATGTTGAGAAAAAGGGTAGAAGATTTAGCCCTGGTAATAAAACCTTTCTGTTTATTTGTGGTGAAGCTTAATTAAGGCTTTGAATGTTTCTGTACACTTAAATGTTTCAAAGTAACTTCCATGACACATAAAACATACAAAACTCACCAGTTATTGTAGCTTTATTTTCAGAACTTTCTGTAATTGCTATAATGCCCAGTAGTACATCAATTTCTCACATAATAACATGTACACTTGATTATTTGACACCAAATTTGACACCAAGCACAAAAGGCAATAGTTAATTTCTATAATTCAATGTTGATGTTTTCAGTCCACAGCTGATCTGTTGGTGAGACAAAAACAACTGTCAGTAGGATTGCCTCCTGAACCGAGGGAAAAAATCATCACTAGGTCTGCTTTGCAATTTCTATTTTTGGAAGTAGTATACATCATATAAATAATTATGTTCCCCATAACCGTAGTAGTAAGGGGGAACTTAAACATTACGGTGTATGTTCCTCTGTCCTCCAGTCTGTCTGTCCATCCCAAAGTAAAACATTAAAACAAAGAGATTGCATTTCACCAATTTCAACTAAACAATATGGCTATATTTGTATATTTTTGCAATGTTCATGTCTGTAGATGTTGTGAACATGCACGGCTAGAAAAAACGTAAACTTTCCCGGCAATATGCAGCAGTTTTAATTTTTTCCCCACCATTACTAGTATCTACTCCAACCCCCATACGATTATACCACTATAATATCAGTAACATAACACTGGTATCAGACTTGCAACAAATTCAATGAAATATCAAGCAGTAAAAGTATAAATTTCATGTGCATTTATCATGCAACAAATATGTGATTGGATCGCCATTTGATTGACTGAAACAGTTTTGGTCATGTATTGAAAAAAATGCTATTTTTGCTGTTAATTGCTCTCAAAGCTAAGGCATAACTTGAAGACTGGCATGCCACCATATAAATGAAATCACTTGAAGTGTTGCACTAAACCTCAGTCAATCAAACTAACAATTTATTGGTGTTGTTTTCATGTTAACTTAGCCCCCTTCCCCCGGATGAATTGGCCATTATCATTTTTGATGCGTATGGAGAAGACGTGAGCACAGCCACTCTAACCCAGGAAATCCTCATCTATTTGGCCATGTTTATTAGGACAGAACCCAAACTCTTCCATGAAATGTTGCGTCTTCGTGTTGGTCTCATAATCCAGGTGATGGCATCGGAGCTTGCCAGGACTCTGAAATGTTCAGGTAGGTACTCGTGTCTAATGGACAGGTAAATCTGTCGGTAATACTTAGGGGTACCTAGGTAACTGTTTACAGAGAAAAGAGAGACAGTCAAAGAAAACAGGTTTGTTGTTTTTCTTTGTTTTGGGTATAAGGGTGGTGTGGGGGCGCATTATTTTGTTAAATATCTGTGTAATTATGTAGCATTTCATATGAAAATACCTTAAATAATAAGCCATAATTTTATTGAAGACTCAAAGATTTGATTAGGTGACATTTTTATGTCATGTTGAGGTTAACCTCTTGGCTAATATAATAATGCTACTGAGCAAAGCAAAATTAGCACTTAAATAATTTACATTATGGTCTGACATCAGACCTTTAAATAAAATATTTACTTTCCCTGCATTTCTTGCCCTCTATTATGACTTCCTGTGGCTGAGGGTCATTTAGTAAATGTTCTCATAGCTTGCCAGCTGTAGCTGAACAATAATTCCTTCAATACACCAATTGTTTGTAACAAGTCCTTTATGACTGTGATGCTGTTTAATCTTGGAAGTGAGTACATTACTTTTATGTGAGTCAGATACCCTTGTGAATAGTATGAAGTGACAGCAAACCTTGTTATATGTGGTGTATGTGTGTTTTCACAGGAGATGTAGCCTCTGACCATTTACTAAACCTGAGTCCTTTTGAAATGAAGACCTTATTACATCATATATTGAGTGGGAAGGAGTTCCGACTGCTCAATGGTAAGGCTTTTCATAATAGAAAGTATGTAGAAGTTATTGTTGACTGCCTGATTTTATACCGTCTGGTTTTAATAACATAACCAATTTGGTATGTAATGAGTTGTCAACAAAGCCTTGTTTCAATCAAGTTATTTGGGACATATTTTAAGTCCTAATTATATACTTTATAATTTACATATTTATGTTTTGAAACTTTTTTTACACAAACTTTCCAGTAATTTTATATGATATTACATCCTGTCTTTTATTTTGGGGAAGCAAACAATCAACTATGATTTCAGTTTTTCCATTAAAATCCTCTTAATTAGCAACAAAATCAGATAGTATTGATTGATAACTAGATATACTTGGGATATTTACCTTCTTAAAATATGTTACCTTATCCACAGTGAGAGTTGGGAAAGGTAAGTTCTCCATACCAGTCTGTTTCTGTACTCTGCAATAGTTCATGTAAAACCTATTGGTGTGGTTCTAGTTATAACTGCTGTTTGTCCAGTGCGCTTTGTGGTGTAGACAGACAGATAAGCATTAACCAACCATCTGCTTTTCTATTACAAAACAAGAAGTGGTTATCCAGAAATTGTATAATTATAGTGTATATTATTTGGTAGGTTTTATATACATTGTAAATCATATTCATGTACATGTATGATATATCAGCCAATTATATAACAGTATTGTTGCTTTTATTAAAGCACATTTTAAATATTATTGTTAAAAATGTAGTAATGATTTACACTTTTGTAGTTGTGTTTATTTGCAAGTTTATTTTTAGTTGATTCTCAGTTTATCGTGTTTTTTTAATCAGATAAATTAATATATTTTCTTGTATGCAAAATCGTACAAGATGTAGTTATAATTTGTTTCAAGCTGATGTGATGTGCATACCTTGTTGTCAATTCACTGCTAAATGTGATTATATTATAATATTATATTACCTTATTTTAACTGAAGACATTTCATATGCTTACACGAGCTAAACAAATTTTAGCTGCTTACTGAACATGTTTCACTAGTGATCTGTTCACATAACTGTATTGATTGTTGTATTGATTTTGCTATAAAGGATAATTGTTTTTTTATTAGCAGAATTTAACTGTTCCTCTAACAGATTTTATTGGGGTGAATTGACACTGGTTTTAATTTGACTAATCTGGCTTTCAGAATGTTACTAAAATGATTTTTAACCATTTAAATTTCATTGAGGATACCACTTAATAGTAAAACTGTTGGAGGTTAAGAACAAGCTTCTTTTGCCCTGATGCGCTCACCTTTCATATGGGTGTAATATCATTTAGCATGGCTTAAACTTCAATCTAACAAACAACCAAACAGTCTGGTGCTCTTGGAGACCACACAAAGTTGATCTTTTTGCGACTCTTTCTATTATGTCCTGTGATTGTCAAGTAATTGCCCATGTTCGTTAGCCAGTGGTATCAAGGGAGGTTTCCTTCAACCATCAGTTGAGTAAAATAACCTTAAGTATGGTGTTAAACCCCAATCAAACAATTCTTTTTAATCAGATAGATGTACCTTACCTTTTTAAGCATGTGTGTAGTTTGTTTTTATTGATGTTGTCGTTGTGACATTTCTTCTAACAGAGAATGAGAATGAAGAAGAGTTTCGGCTATCAGTACGAGCCTGTGAACAATTACATTTAGGCAATGAGGAGAGCTTAGCTAAAAGACTGAGTCGATCTTATAAGGTGAGATTCTAGCCCAGCCTGCTGTGCCACAAGGTTTTAGAGGTTGTGCTCATTAAATGGGTTTTAATTTTGTTTTCCTATAAAACCGAGAGGGCTTATTGGCACGACATTACAAGACTTGGGAGTGTTGAATTGATTTCTTGGTTAACCCTTGTTGAGGCTGTATGTTGGTATTGCATATATCATTGTTATTCACTTACACATTTTTCTTACACTGACCTGGTGAGTGGTCATTTGTGGGATAATACTTCTGGAGTCAATTTTGCACATTTTCCTCGATATCTGATACTATCTCATTTTGGAAAGACATATTTATTTCTCTCCAAGCATTATGGATTACTTTTACATACCATCTTAGTCTGTCGGGTTTTTCCTTTATAAATGAGTGCTCTAGTTAAGTTTAATATGTGCCTGAACACTTCAGTTGGAAGTGTTATTTATTCCATTCAAATGGGAATCAGTTTAACCCGAGCGACATGGCCAACACAGGTGTTTGGGATTACCAGGACACCTAGACATGGATTAGTAATAAACCTTTGTGTGGCTGCTTCCTGCAAACAGAAAATTATGCGTTAGTCTATCTCCACAAAGCAAGACTGAAAATAAGATCGTCCCATTTAGCCCCTTTTCCTGACTTATCTTGCCTCCATGAGATTTGCGTCTACAACTGTTACTGTTGAAAGACCTCTCTTCACTACACCCAATCAAATTGGAGCTTTCTTCGAATAAGAAAGCAGCAGTTTAAGCACAGTATGAATACTACATTTAGGCTTGTTTGTTATAGACTTTGATGTGAAAACGACTTTCTGATGGGCTGCTTGTTTCTACAATAGTCCAATAAAAATGTTTGGCCTCAAATTGCAGCAAGGAATAGTAATGTGGAAGTTTTCGTCTTAAACATTTTGACCCTAGCAACGGAAAGATGGTGTTAGTTATTTAGTTACTGACTGTAAAATGCACAGTCTTAAGCAAAGGGGTTCATGTTTCAAAAGTGTCATTGGTACCTTTTCATTTCTAATTTTGTTCAGACTGGAAATGTTCTGGTCAGTGTCAACAGCCATTGGATGGCCTCTCTAGATGTACAAGATGCATCCCTGGGCTCATCCATCCTCATCACTGGTAGTTCCTTCCAAAAAAATTGTTGTTTCTTGGCAACCGATAGTCGTCTCTTTTGGCTTAGTCCTGCTACCTATTGTGGGCCCAATATGAGTAATTTCTTTGTTTTCAGCTATATTTTTTCCTGGTCATAGGGGTGTCTTCCTTTCCTCTCTTTTTGATAGGTATCCATAAGATGTGTGTCTCATGGGTTAAAGCCTGTCTGTCAAATACTGATGTATGAATGAACCATGTTGTGGCTCTGAAAATCCCATAGCTGGTTATTATGAGGTTTCCCACTGGCTTTAAATAGTATTTATGGCAGGAACGGTATGAAATGGACAATCTGTAGTTCTGTTAGCTATGTTAGTCACACCCTGGATCCCTGGAGATTCTATGGAGATAATAAAAAAAAAACTTCACATTGAAGTTGTGTTTAAGGGGGCCTGAAGATGACTTTTGCATCCAGTTTTGTGCCTGACCATTTAATATGCCAATTTTTTGTCCAAAGTCTGTTCTGTTTTTTTCTGACTAACTTTTGCTGATTGCTCACCTATTAAAACCGATAACAGTCCACTAGATAACTCAGATTTAGTTTTTCTGGAACTTTTCACAAGGTCCTGTGAATTCTGTTTTTAAGAAAGAGGAACAAGTTTGGGGAAACAGATTGTGATGCTAAATAACAGCAAGCGAAAACTCTCACTGGTGAGTTTTACAAGGATCATTCAATGTTCAGAATATTGTTTTCTTTTCGTATCATCACTTTAATAAGAGTCTCGTCATCATCCAAATCAGAAATATCTGCCTGTTGTCAGAAACCTTGTGGAACAGCTGAGACAGTCAGGAGGCTTTAGAATAGAACTTTATGTGAAATATTTCTGTTGCATTCCTGTTAAACAATTAGGCAGTTTACTTCACATAATCTGTGACAGTTTTAACAGTGAAAATTATGACCCTTCGTTAAACATCTAATGTTATTTGTGTAGAAAAACACCTAACTAGATCAGTGACCCTTTGTTTGATATAAAAGGCTTATAATTACGGTATTCTAATATTCTCAAGTACATGTATGGTGTTAACAGGTGGTTTGGGAGATACATGTATGGTGTTAACAGGTGGTTTGGGAGATACATGTATGGTGTTAACAGGTGGTTTGGGAGATACATGTACGGTGTTAACAGGTGGTTTGGGAGATACATGTATGGTGTTAACAGGTGGTTCGGTAGATACATGTATTGTGTTAACAAGTGGTTTGGGAGATACATGTATTGTGTTAACAGGTGGTTCGGGAGATACATCTATGGTGTTAACAGGTGTTTCGGGAGATACATGTATGGTGTTAACATGTGGTTCGGGAGATACATGTATGGTGTTAACAGGTGGTTCGGGAGATACATGTATGGTGTTAACAGATGGTTCGGGAGATACATGTATGGTGTTAACAGGTGGTTCGGGAGATACATGTATGGTGTTAACAGGTGGTTCGGGAAATACATCTATGGTGTAAACAGGTGGTTGGGGAGATACATGTATGGTGTTAACAGGTGGTTCGGGAGATACATGTATGGTGTTAACAGGTGGTTTTGGAGATACATGTATGGTGTTAACAGGTGGTTTTGGAGATACATGTATGGTGTTAACAGGTGCTTTGAGAGATACATGTATGGTGTTAACAGGTGGTTTGGGAGATACATGTATTGTGTTAACAGGTGGATCAAGAGGTACATTTATGGTGTTAACATGTGATTTGGGAGATACTTGTATTGTGTTAACAAGTGGATCGAGAGATACATTTATGGTGTTAACAGGTGATTTGGGAGATACATGTATTGTGTTAACAGGTGGATCGAGAGGTCCATTTATGGTGTTAACAGGTGGTTTGGGAGATGGTGCTCCTCAATGTTTTCAAGCATTGCAGAACATTCTCTGTTAATACCACATATTATCTTACTATACAATGTTTTACATGTTCTTTATGTCTTCCATGCATCGCTGTCATGCGTTTGTTGTCAGAGTGCTGCAAGGGTGGGTTCTTGCACCCTTTGTGTTATCATGCCATGAGTGAAGTTTGTGCTCTAATTAAACACGAGTGGTGCTAAACACAAAAGAAACAATTGTAAATGGTGATTTGTTTTTAGCTGATGGACATGCATATATTGCTTGTCAATTCTCTAGAGTTGTAGTACCATTCATTAGTGTTTCAAGGGAGTTGCCTTTGTTTCTCTTATGACTAAGAGGAAACACACAGCACTCAAAATCGGCTCTGTGATTTTGAGTACTGTTTCTTTCACCCATTGGATTGGCAAGCCATCAAAGGAGTGAAACAATCTTAATGGTGTTGAATCCCAATAAACCGAATGCATTATCACTGTAGATGCACTGCTTACATGATATATGTTGGCTTATGTCCCTTTTAGGTTATTCACACAGACAGTGTACCTTTGGACATCAGTCAAACTGTAGAGGAAGAAAACTCTGAGGAAGAGACCGAGGGTAAACAAGGACAGTGGTTAAGAAGGCGACGTCTTGACGGTTCTCTCAACAGAACCCCAGTCGGGTTCTACAAGGGAGTCTGGAAGGTTCTACAAAGGGTAAGCTCTTTAATATAGAAACATATCAGACCTTTTCCAACACATTCTTTCCTTGGTGGACAAAAAGGTCAATAGAGTGCAGACACGTGGACAAAATAGGAGTGTTTGGGTCAGTCTTGGGAAAGCAACGCTGATAAAATATCTTGATTACTGACCCAGTCCAATGTCAGGCAGCAAATCTACAACCAAGCATTGTCATTGTGACTAAAATAGCATCATGTATTTCTTGTTGCAATGATGTTGTTTGGTTTTTCTTCAAAATTTATAAAAGTTCATTTCTGCAACTTGTTCTTTATTAAACCCAAGCAAATTAAGATCATGTTTCATAATGTTTTGATGCAAACATATTAAAACACTGTTAAATGTCCAGAGAATGGATAAAAAAAGGAACAATGCATTTTTAGCTCGCTTGTATGAAGTAAGGTGAGCTTATGTCATACCCCTAGCATTCTATAATTAAATGAATTTACAGAATTTTCTTAAATTTTTTGGAAATTTTATGCATAGTTTGCCTGACCAGACAGGATGACATTATAAAAATTAAATGGAATTCTGTAAATAATATTTATGCTAATTAGGTGATATTGTTTTTTTGTTTTTTTTACAAAATGGCGTACAATTTGCATTAAGCACTATATACCCAAATTGAATAGCCTAATTTTCCTAAAATTTCTGTTAAATGTTCCACAACATGAGAGGAGAGGGATATTATCTGTTTATCTAATTATAAGCATATTTATTACTTTAACACGCTTTTCAATTCAATTTGCATTAAACACCATATTTCCAAACGGAATAGCTTGTTTGTCCTAAAATGTATGTAATTGTCAAACAACATGAGAGGGGAGGGATATTATTTGTTCAGCTTTTCAGTCAAATCTACATTTATCTGATCTAAATTGGTTTTGACGTTGTAGTGTCCAGAGATCTATGTTGAAGGCCATTCTTTGAACCAAGCATTGACAAAAGAGGTAAGATCAACAAATCAAAGATTTGATTCAATTTTAGCTTGTCTGTACCAGGTAAGCGGATGTCATAGGTGATACTTTTTATGGTGTACAATTTTATGTAAAGCAATTAATGTCCAAACAGAATAGCAAGTTTTTAAAAAAAATTTGAGTCAATTTTTGTTAAGCACTGGTTGTTCAAATTGTTCAGCTCATTATATGCATATGCTATATAAACTTAAACAAGCTTTTCAAGTAAATTTGGGTTAAACACCATAACTCCACATTGAAAGGCCACATTGTTTGAAATTTTGGGTAAATATCACACAACATTAAACCAGAGGGATATCATCATTTCGGTTCTTTATGTGCATATTAATTAGTATACTCTAATGTGCTTTATGTGGACATATTAAATGCATATAATGCCGCATTACCAGAGGAAGCAAAAGGAATCCATTCCCTTTCATTGGTGGACCAGGTAGCTCTTCAGCTGCCTTGCTGCCAAGTTGTTTTGTTTAATGCCATTTCACTGATACGCAGTGGTGTACTTCCAAAGAGTGAACCACTCAACTATAATGTGAAGTGTTTTATACAAATGCTCTGTGGAAAAATGAATGTTCCTCCCTCGCTGGCAGTATAAATATACTTTAAT
>JAVFBW010160641.1:0-11669 GCA_034783835.1 Mopalia ciliata
ATAGGGGCATAAATGAAGGTTGGATACGGTCCCTTGCCGTGGGGAGTAATCATTTCTCAGTTTGTTCGATAAGTGGAACTCTTTTGTACATGTCTAAAATAAACGTTTATTTCACATAAGTGAAATTCTTTTCCACATATGTGAAATAGTTAGGTTTTGGAGTTTTATTTTACTTTTGTGGAAAAGAATTTCACATATGTTGAAAAGATTTCTACATATGTTGAAAAGAATTTTAGATATGTGAAATTGAAATGTGAAAATGGGAAATTGTTTTTTTACATAAGTGAAAATCTGTTCAACATAAGTAAAAAAGAATTTTACATATGTGGAAAAGAATTGTGCATAAGTAAAATAAAAGCAAAAGTTATTCGAGATATGTAGAATAAAGGTAGAAGTGATAAAACGGCTTGCCATAGACTTCCTCCTTGTTTCCTTTTTTAATTTATTTATTTATTTTTAATCTGAAACTTTGAGGATTGTGTGTCTCTTCGTTCTTAGTAAAACCACAGTCACTGAGGCGAAGTACCCTTAAGCATGGCGTTAAACACAAGTCAATCAGTGTAGAAGCCGAATGACTTTCAGCTACCTGGGAAAGGTTGCACCAAGCCTTATAATATTGAATCCTCTATTAGATGACACCATGCATGTTGCACGTCTACATATAATCCGCTTTTAGCAATTTAATCTGGTATTAGCAACACAAACCCTTTGAGCAAACGGCCCGTGTTTTTGATGGGCTGCATCGAAGTGAAGACTATCGAGTGGAGATGACCATACCTGCATTGAGTCACTTTCCCAAAATGTCGTATGACATTAAAATCTCGTGCGATATTTTTACGCTATAGATGTAATGCATATTCTCAAACTAGGCCTACTATTTTAGTTGCTATTTAAAGGGATCCACTTATTTGCAGCATCTTGATTGGACAATAAAGAAGTACAAACAGTCGGCTAAACAAAAATCCGCTACTCGATGACGTCACGCTATCAGCCATTCACTTAGGGAGGAATTTCGCTTCATGCTTTCATGTAATAAAGTTAGCCAACCACGAAAACTGTATTTACCTAGATTTACTTATACCGGTACAACCTTATAGCGCATGGACAAGTAAAGAACTATTCCAATCCAAAAGAAACGATTGTCCTTCAAATTATTTCCCAAATTATTTATAATTATGGAGTAACTATACTCAAACGGTTCTGAAAAATATCAAAAATATATTTTAAAAAAATATATAACAATTCATTCAGGTGGTTTTTACACTACCGATATGATTTTAGTGCCAGTTTCATGTTTTTCAAAAACCGAATTTTTAGTTTTGGCGAGATTTTGCGAGGAATCGAGGTAACTCTGAATGTGGTACTTATGAAGATGTTAAACTCAGATGTTTGTGTGGAGTCCAAACTCTCGGCCAAATGGCAAAGTAACAATGTAGTTTTGTAAAATAGATAAGTATTGTATTTCTTTTTATTCCACGTTGCTGTATTATTATGAACTTCGTGTCTGAAATAAATCTTATTATTATTATTATTATTATTATTATTATTACTATTATTATTATTATTATTATTGTTATTAAGGAATGAAAGAATGTGACTTTGAATGATAGTCCATGTCCAATTCTATGTACTTTACATCATTTGTTATTTTAGAATGTATGCTGTCATTCAAAATCACATTCTTTCATTCCTTTATAATAGCAAATAGCGTTCATCATAATGTCAATGTATGTATGTCTGATTAATTACGTGTCAACCCGCCATTAATTATTCTTAAAGTTCTTCATGTACCCCCGAAATGGTTTGAGAGTATTCATAAAATCTTCGAAATCTTTTGAAATCTTTGGTAAAGTCTAAGCGAATAATAGACTTTCGAGCAACTCGCCCTGTTCAAAGCCACTGAGCTATAAGATACGACTCCCATCTGTACCTGACATTGTAATCTTAATAAACCATCTATAAACTGAAAAGACAATTTTAAAAAATGATTTCACACTAGTGTTAGTAGTTACTATATAATTGCTTTGGCATATATCACGCGCGGGACAGGAAGTCCAGTTCATTTAGTCCGCCAGATAAAAAAGAAAATATTGGTTAAATTAAAACGAGGCTAAGGCAGGTGTCACTTTACACTGAACGTGAGAAATTTCAATGAAAGAATTTCCGAACTTCACATTATCTCGTTCAATTCTTCGAAAAATTCCTCTAAATGAGTAAAATACCTCACGATGAATGCTCATTGACTAGATCAGATCTGGCACGGAAGGGCTTTATCTTTAGATCAGCTGCGCAAACTGACATAATTCGTGATGATCCTGGGCTCGCTCGGAACAGGTGTGTTAAGTTCAGATCTTAGCCCGATTACCTACAAAAGCCGGCTCAAATTCAACGCGCCTCGGTCACCAAGAAGTAGGCTATATCCTCAAGTTTGCATTGCCTCGATTATAGTGTGCTGAAGTTCGTCCTTTAATGAAAACAAGAACGCTGTGAAATTAAAGCAGGAGAAAGATTTTGATTACAACGATAGGCCTACCCTTATCGTTGGACTACGATCAACAACTAAGATTAGCAGCATTTTTGTGTGAATCATAACTTTGTAATATAAATCCGAAATGTGACTTTATAATGATGACCGACATTTTTAACATAGAGGAAACAGAACACAATGTGAACTGGTCCGAGACTCTCTTACGCGCGGAGGTAAATAACAAAGAGTTTATATGACAGACCGAGTGGTTCACAATTCAATTTTATTATTCATAGCATTTGAGTTCCCTAGCTTTATTTAAATGTGTCGTTAAATATTTGCATTCAATATTCACATTTTAGACGTATAATTTTTAAATTTATGTTCAATTTTGTTAACATTTTAGTTCCCTGGTTTTATTTGAATGTGTGATAAAATATTTGCATTCAATAATCACAGTTCAGATGTAATTTTTTAAAATTTAATATTCAATTTCTGTTTTTACAAGAAATAAGATAACAATATATTCATTTCAAATTTTTTAACAATTATATTCCTTCTATTGATTTTATAAACAAAGAGTGAACATTTGAATCAGATGTTATAGGTGACAATAAAGGTCAGGAGTATAATACATTTATCTCCTCTTTTACAACTGATAATTCCCGTTGTGTTGTTAGTTGCCAATGACATATGTGGCAATTGCGTTTCTATAAGATACATATTTATCTCCCTTTTTTAGAACTGGCGAAGCCAATAAAATATACATGTTTGTAAAATCCGGCTATTCTCGTTGTAACAATCGACTCAAAGCTTGTTATCATTAGCATCATTTATGTGTGCTATATTGGACATAAGATATTTAAAGGGATGTAATTAATAAAACAACGAGGAATGACTCGGCTATTTAATTTTATTTGAACAGTAATAATTTTATGAAATCTTAAAATGACAATTCTCACGTCACCAAAACTGTTTCACCGCTTGCTGCTATA
Organism: Mopalia ciliata; assembly: GCA_034783835.1. Classification (NCBI taxonomy): domain Eukaryota; kingdom Metazoa; phylum Mollusca; class Polyplacophora; order Chitonida; family Mopaliidae; genus Mopalia; species Mopalia ciliata. Next base: position 3,463 of record JAVFBW010160641.1, read on the forward strand.
CCTTAATTCGACTTTTCCAAGACCTTAGTCATTTGTCCCAACAGTCGTACTAAATCATGAATTTATTTCTTGAATCTTTTCATTTGAAAATCAATGTTTTAAAGGTGAGATCAGTTTTCTAAATTTCTCCACTGTCCGACTTTCTGCTACTTTCGCAGTTTACACATGAATTTTCAAACAATGCCCAGAAAGGATCATTTCTAAAATCACGTCACGATTTTCACGGTCGCCGAAATCTTCCCTTCCATACATTGGGATGAAAGTCTGAATCGAACCCCGGAATGGCTCTTTGATGATGGATTAGTTAGTGAATAACAAATATCCTTGTCCAATGGTAGTCTTTAAATGTCAAATAGGGGGTGTTGAAGGTCAAGTGTCTTTTGACGTCAAAAGAATCTTCGTTTACGTCTCCATGAATAAAAGTGTGTGACGTCATTTATTCGCGCCAATATCACGAACGATGTGACGTCAGAGGCTAGATCTTCAATGATTAAATTACCCCGCTGTCTAACATTTCGATCCACACATTTGATTTGGTTTACCAGGAGACCATTGGAAGCGACGTGAAGATGGTTGTAGTTGATCTTATTCCAACACCATCACATTGTTCAAACATTTTAACTCAAAATGATGACAATAACAAAATATGGTATTATGTCTTTGCTATTAAGTCGCTTCCAGATGAACGTACTTCAGCTAATAAAACTCTTCGGCGAACATCGCAGGACCTTAACCTGAATATGTTCAATTTTTCATCAGGTTTTTTGCAGAACAATTTACCGTTCTCACTTCTTTCTATACTTGGAATGCACTCTATAGTTAGCAGATTTTGGCACAGCTCTTGAAGACGAATATCCGGTTTTTCTATAGTTTGAACTTGAATTGTTCCTTTGTTGTTTGCCATCTTCTTGTGGTGGAGGAGGTGGCGGAGGTTTTGACGTGATCGGTGGAGGTGGTGGCGGTGGCGGTTTTGGTTTCGGTCTTTGTGGTGGAGGTGGTGGTGGTTTTGGTTTCGATCCTTGTGGGGATGGTGGTGGCAGTGATGGTTTTGGTATCGATCTTTGTGGTGGAGGTGGTGGTGGTTTTGGTTTCGACCTTTGTGGTGGTGGCGGTGGTGGCGGCTTACGTTTCGTTGTTTGTGGCGATGGAAGTGGTTCATTGGGTTTCACAGACTTGGGCCCTGGTTTTGGAGGCTTCTCTGACTTGCCAGGTGTCATTGCTTTGGATTTCGCTTGAGACCAGAAAGGGGTTTTAGGCGGGGGCGGAATTCCTGATTTGGGACCCTTTTTCTTAAACCCCAAAAAATCCTTGATCTTTCCTAAGCCTCCTTTCTTCTTTGAGTCGTCGGAATCACTGATGACAAAACAAAAAATAAAATTAAAATGATATACAAGCTGCTGAGTATTTCACAGAATATTGCAACGGATCACATTTTTGTAGCATGGTAAATTTTTAAGGAGGTCATTTTTTCCTGTTATAAATAATTTTACCCATAACCCTCCTGGAAGAGGGTTGTGGAAAAAAGAGCATCACTCAGTACCGGATTTACCTTGAGGCTTAGCAGGCTGGGTTGGGTTGTTCAAAAGATAAGCCAAGCTTGAATTGGTAACGTCACAAAAACTATATTGTGACCTGACGTAAAACCACAAAAGTAATTACGCCTTTAAAAAACTTACCGTTGAAGCTTAGTGCCTCAAAATGTAGGGGCCTAAGTTTATAATATTTTTGCCAGTAACATAGGCCTCTCTTAGAAATGCTTCGATGAGCCTAAAAATTGGAGTAAACAATCTACCTCTCGCTGAAGATGTCTGTTGGTTTGCTAGGGGCAAGGCCGTACCACGTGAGGATATTCCCGGCCACGCCCATAATCCCGCCCTCTTCATCGGACTGCAGCTGAGCAGTCATAGATGTCTTGATAATACGACGCCGTTTGTTTCTGGCCTTAATGTCTTCACACTGAAATAATAAATTGACAAAAATGTATTTTTAACAAAATTTACAGAAATTACAACGGAATTTGTTTTTTTCCGTTAAGTGGAAGCAGTCTGGGTTCATCACAGTAGATAAATATGTGTGACATCATTTCAATGCGCCAATAACCTGAATTTGATATTGATTTCTTTGTAGAGTGTTCTTAATCACGATGCTAACAGGTATACAAATTGATTTATACGGAAACCCCTTTTCGCCATGCTATTTCGAGGAACGTATACCAATATTCAAAAAAACATATACAAATCGATATCTCAAGCTGCCCGATCCATTAACTTGAAACAACAATTAAATGTCTTATGTACCAAGGGCAAGGTGTTCAAAAGTGTATAAATTTCCAATCATTGTTGTCACGAAACAATAGATGTTCTTTGTGTCGTTACGATTTAAACCTGGATTATCTTTTTAACCACCCAGCCCTGGGACAAAATTATTGTTATATTTCAGATCAATTTTTATGTTCTGATTGGTCGCAAACATGTCACGTGGTATGAAACAAAAAAATGACCGGACCCAGACTGTCAAAGTTATATCCACTTAGCTCACATGAGCTCGTTCTACAGTGAAGCAGACGTCTACCCCGTCGGGTACATTTACGGTCTGTTGGGATACTTTATAGGCTCTAAAATAGTTTAATAATCAGTTTGAGTTCTATTGGGGTACAATGAAGATCAATTGGGTGTATATTTAATGTCTATTGGGGTATATTTAAGGTCTATTGCGGTATATTTAAAAATTATTGTTTTTTACTGTAAAATAATGATGTAGAGTAGGCCTGTTTCTAGCCCTCCAATGGAACAACCAGAGTTATCTCCCTCTTTCCATTGGTGTACCGGCCAACACGTTTTTGTTATGAATTCGTTCTTTTGGTATTATTTTTACTTTAAAATCAGTTTATCCATGAAATTAAGTAAGTAAATCATTGTATTGATAATCTTTCGGTCTAATGTGGGTAATTATACAGTCTATTTGGGTCTATTGGGGTTAATTCGTTGGACCGGTGCAAGGGTTCGGTCTCGTACATCAAATGATTCAAGATGGTTATGTTCCATTCTTAATAATGTAAAATGTACCATTCGTTAAAAAAAAAAGAGATACAAACAAAACCAAGCATTGGAGATATTAACTCCAAACTGCAAAGAGTTATCTTTTGGAAATTTGGAGCTAACGATAAGCAATTGTGAAAATTCATAGAAATGTGAAGATTTTGTCACACAAAAATTAATTGAGTTAGTCTGATCTTGTTGTGTAGTTTTTGTGTCATTAAGAAAACGAATATTGACAGTATTTTTGTTATTTTGGGATTACACCTCTTTAGTTTGAATATATTCTAGTTCAGAAAATTTTGCAGGTTGAAACTCATCCGGGAATAGAACCCACGATCCTAAGAGTTAGGCACAGAATCGCCAGCATTAAATGTCGGCCAGACAGAAGGCCGGGGTGGCAGAGCGCTCTATTTACTGCCGGTGGCTCAGTACCTGACTCTGACGGTCTTGGGTGCTATTTCTGATGGGTATCAACCTGTACAATTTTCTGAACTAAAGTCTGTTCAAACTATGGTAATATTATAGCAAAAGTAAAAAAAATACTGAATTTATGTAATATTAACGTGTTGTCGTACATTTATTAATATTTAAATGGCAGAATCGATTCCGTATCGCACCAGGTATAGATTTTTTTTAAAATGAGTCGTTTGCCTTGCTGTTCCATATAAGCGAGCCAAGTTAAGACATGGGTGTATTAACCTTGGCACATTAGAAACCTCTATCATATTATCAAAGTCGACCAAAGCCACATAATCGTGTCCCATCTTGTGTTTTCCCCTTAATCCGCCGGCCAATGACATAAGGCGATTCAACAAGAGTAGGAGTCTACAACTGGAGACAAAAAAATAATAATAATGTTGTGCTGCTCAGCAAAGAATACAACTGACCTTGGAATACAGCGCCAGTCCAATGAAGATTTTGATGGTGAACAGTACAGAGACACTAAGAGCCGTGATTTGCCAATGGGCGAACCTGTTCATTTCCGCGTCGTCTGTTGAGTGCTTATGATAAGCTTCTAGTCCCGAGGCAGTTGTCTACAATAAAATATAAAGCTTTAGTGACTTAAATTAGGAACAACACAATCACACAGATAGATGTATTAAAAAAACACAATATGACTACGGCTTTGGTGCTAAAAATTGCCCTCTTAATTGTTAGAATAAAAATGAACATTAAAAAATGCCCCGATATCATTTTGGCGCGAAAACAGAATATAAATAGGTACATGCGGTTGTTAGTTAACTATTTGAAGAAGAATCCAAATGGACCAAACCAATTGTGTCTTTGCCAAATTGACAAATAAATCGATTATATTTAAAGATAAAAGTTGTAAAGACTCAGTATAGCCAACAACTTTTTGTAAATTATCTCTGGAATGAGAAACATACGTGAAATCCAATAAACTAAGAAGTCGTTATCTATACCAAGTCCGTTCATCCTATACGTATAATTAATTTTATTGTTTTTTTGATTGAATTTGATTGACAACACGTCAGCCTAATGGATTCGGAAATCACCCTCACTGGCAACTTCCAAAACAGCCATCCGCTCTAATCTGAAGACTTCGATACGCTAATATCATCAACTTACCGATTTAAGGGTTTCTGTTGCAGTAGGCTGAATTGGATGTTCAAGTGATTCTTCGTTCTTTTGGCCAGCATTCCTATTTATGGTGAGAAAAACTAGATCCTTTGAAAGACTATCCGTTACTTCCTCGTGGTTAAACCCAGTTTTATAACCCGGAACTTCGTCTATGATTTTTGGCTTTGACGCTGCTTGGTTACCTCCCTTGTCTACATTTTCCGGGCCAGGGAGAGGTATCTCATTTTTGTGACCCTCTTTTTTGTGATTTTCGTCCAAAATAACGTTATAGTAATCTGATCAAAACAACAAATAAATAAACATTGACGTTACACTGTGCTGCTAAGTTTTCCTGCACTCTGGTTGGTCAGCCAATTTTGAACTATCCAATGATAGATCAGTGAAGTCTGCTGCACACAGGATTTGATGACTCAATCAGGCCTTGTGATACTTTTTAATGGATGATAACCAGAGTTACGATCAGATTATGATAATGGAAAGTAATGTATTGTATTACACACAAACAGTTTTACTTATTTATAGAATATGGTTTTTGGGTGGTCTGCCCCTTTAAGATATTGAGGAATATTTTTTTCAGTGCACATTGTCATAACTGTTTGGTTATACACATAATGACAGAGAGATCGCCTTAATTCGCTGCAGAGGATGTCTCATGTCGGAAATGTACTCGACGAAAACAGAGCAAATATATTTTTTCTTTTTTTAAAATCGGTTTTTCTCATGGATTATTTATATTTCGCGCTTTATCCGATTTTCTCATAAGGAGCTGTGGTAATGGTGAATAATTTGCTTAAACTTGGGAACGCCCATCTATCTTATGAAATAAATATTTAAATCGTGATAACTTCCATCCGTCTACATAACAGTTAAATGAATAGCAGGCATCCATTTGTTTTTCTGACAAAGTTTCATTCTAACATAAAATCAATTCTACTGCCTACGACAAGACAATGACTGTCAGATACATCCAAGTCATCTTGTTTTGCACTTCTTTTATTTGCTGGGCTGTGACATTGGTCGCCCCAAATATTGGTGGCAATCAATGCTCGATTGCCTGGCATAGTTTGCGAGATTTGTCTTAGTCTCATACACTATAGAAACTCTCGCGAGAATACGATTGACAAAGTTTAACGTGAGTGCTACAAGCGAGATTTATTTTCCACCCTTTTAAATACTTACCTCCAAGAGTCCGATGATCCAAGCCTGGGGCCTCGTTGTCATCGTTATGTTTTAGGTCCGGTTGTCTAGTTGGTAAGATCGGCTTCTTTTCGGGCATAGATTCGAGGGTTTCCGGGAAATCTAGTGGGTCGTCCATAGGACCAAGTCCTGGTTGTGCCATATCCCCAAATTTAGTAGGTTTGTCCTCATGTCTTATATTGTCCTCATTTTGTTCAATTTTGGATGACTTTTCCATTTCCGGTGTGTTTTCTGTTGGAAGAACTTCTTGAAGAGGTTGAATGTCCAAGGATGTAGCAGTAGCAGACCCTAAAAAGTTTGCAGGAAGTTCCACATTTTCTGAAGCCACATGGTTATACTTATGGAACCCTGTGTCACTCCCTTCAATAATAGCCCCAAGACTGTCTAGAGTATTGTCAATATGACTATTTGGTTTATCTTCTGACAGCTTGACATTATGAATCGGTTGTTTGCTGATGTCATTTCCGCTTCCGGTGCCAACATGGCGGCTATTCTCAAGGATATCGTCAATTGCATCAAGGTCCGTGTCGATGACGTCACCATGACCACTATCTGCGGTGATCTTTGGTTGAGGTTGTATTATTATTACTTCTGGTGGATTTAAATCTCGGGCGCTGACGTCACCAGTTGTTATACCGTCACTTGTCTCCAAAATTGCATCCATGATTTTTAGATCGTGATCCAAAATATCCATGTCAGATCCAGCATTACCACTGGATCGCTTACTATCACCACTGCCTTTCCCAACATCCTTTGACTTACTTCCGGCGTTTCTATTTTGTATCAAATCCACTTCAACCTCATCAGAACTAAAAGGGCTGTTTATGTTACGTCGGACACGACCTGAAGATCCCGAAAGAAAATATATTTTTTTAAATTGAATTGTATAGACTTATTGTAACGTACAATACACCCTATAGGAACAAAACTCTAACGGAGCCAGTATTTGAGGCGAACATTCAAGATGTATCATATTAAATGTAACTATCTCTCTCATAATCATTGGTGGTTTTCTCTTTCTTAGAAATACCCATTGGTGGTTTCTTATATTTTATTCTCAACTTATGCCTAATATCTTATTGGCTACAAATGTATCATATATTCACTATACCATGTGCTTGATCATTGCATTGTATCTAACTGTCTTTAGATAACTTTAACAGCTGTAGATTTAGATCTATTCAGAAACCTGCCACTTGGAGTTACACTACAACATGACATGATTCATGGGTTTTTGTAAATCGGTATCCCTGTGTTTCTTTCTTTAGGAGATATTTTATCGGTTTTTTTTCTTTGTATGTTTATGTGTGTACTTTTGTGTGGTTTTTTCGGGTATGTTTTTTATTATTTATTCTAATAATTTATTTATGTATTTATCATATTACTTTATTTTTTATAAATTATATTTCAATATATATCATTTTTGCCCCTGTCGCTGTCTTTTTATTATTTTTATAAAGCGAAATCTTACAATCACTACAGGGGTTAGACATATACTTAATGGTTGTAAGATAATGCCACATGGAATATCGTTATGCCACTTAAATTAAATAATCTTTAGACGCAGCAATATAATTGGAAATATAATTGGAACAGTATTTTTAGATCTCAGTAAAGCGTTTGATTTAGTGGACCATGATATTTTATTGTCTAAACTTAACATTTATGGTTGCACTCCTGCAGCCATTTTATTTTTCAAGTCTTATCTACAAATGAGAAAACAATGTGTTTATTTTATGTCTACACTTTCTGATTTTAAAAACTTGGGAACTGGTGTACCACAGGGATCCATTCTAGGCCCCCTGTTGTTTATACTTTATGTAAATGACATGCCATTGTATTTCAACTCCAAAACTACTGTTTTTGCTGACGATGCAACTCTGCACTCAGCTAGTAAGTCAATCGAAAACATCCAACGTGGGCTTAATAACGATATAGTGTCAGCCTCATCCTGGTGTAAAAACAATAATATGTTATTAAACATAAAGAAATGTAAAACTATGATTCTTTCAACTGGTCAGAAGAAAAAATTTATTAATTTGTCAAATTACAAAATTTCTTATCAAGAGTCAACTTTGGATATTGTCGAGACAGACAAACTTTTGGGTGTAACAATTTCTCATAATCTCGGATGGCATGACCATATCCGCAACGTCGAAAAGATTGTCAATTCGAAATTATTTTTATTGGCACGAATTCGCAAATTTTTACCCCTTCATTGTAGAAAACTGTTTTATTACTGTTATATTTTACCCCACCTAATGTATTGTTCTACAGTCTGGAGTGGTAGTGCCACTATACAAGAAATACTTGTGTTAGAACGTCTGCAAAGGCGGGCTATGAAACTCATCATAAATGCTGACCCATGCA
>JAVFBW010160673.1:0-11392 GCA_034783835.1 Mopalia ciliata
TGGTTTGAGAATAAACCGAAATATTGAGTCAATATGAATTTTTCATCTTTCTTTGGAGTAGTCACCTTACTCTATTACATTAGTCCACCCCTTGACCAATTGACATTCCGCGTCAAATGGCCTCAAGGAATCAGAACCTGTCTGGTAGGCCTATATGACCGTTGCATCGGCATACGCCATAGGCGGCTATTTGCGTGTACAAATCACAGCTGGTGATTACAGATACACGACTAAACCTATTGAGTTGCTCATTGCCTCAATATTTTCAATATGCTTGCTTGGTCGTTATAGATGTATGAATATATGCACCAAAATCGGACATTCTGGTAACTTGGGAGTATAGGGGCCTATTTACCGGCGCACGCTTACTAACCACACACTCAAATAAACTAGAAGGAAACTTTGAATGGCTTGGAATACCAAGATTTGGGTTCGGAACAAATCATTAGCAACTGATATAGAAAGACTTTGTCTACCGGTACACGAGAAGCGGCGGATTCATGAGCTCTGAAAGCACCATGGCGCAAGCTTTCTTGAATAGCTCAGATAACGCTAGAACACACTCAGTGTTGTCAAAGACACATAAATCTGTCTTAGCTCAGAGAGAACAGGCAAACGAAGATCTCCTTGCTCAGAGAGAACAGGACACACAAAGTTATCTTAGCTCGCGCAGAGAGAACAGGACACACAAAGTTATCTTAGCTCACGCAGAGAGAACAGGACACACAAAGTTATCTTAGCTCACGCAGAGAGAACAGGGAACACAAAGTTATCTTAGCTCACGCAGAGAGAACACAAAGTTATCTTAGCTCACGCAGAGAGAACAGGGAACACAAAGTTATCTTAGCTCAAAGTGAACAGGGCACACAAAGTTATCTTTGCTCAGCCTCAGAGAGAAAAGGACACACAAAGTTCTCTTAGCTCAAAGTGAACAGGACACACACAGTTATCTTAACTCACGAAGAGAGAACAGGGTACACAAAGTTATCTTAGCTCAAAGTGAACAGGACACACACAGTTATCTTAGCTCAGAGAGAAAAGGACACACAAAGGTTTCTTAGCTCAGAGTGAACAGGACACACAACGTTATCTGAGCTCAGAGGGAACAGGACACACAATGTTATCTGAGCTCAGGGTGAGCAGGACACACAAAGTTCTCTTAGGTCAGAGTGAACAGGACACACACAGTTCTTTAAGCCCAGAGGGAACAGGACACACAGTTCTATTAGCTCAGAGAGGACAAGGCCATAGTAAGTCCACTTAGCTCAGAGAGGACAAGGACACAGAAAGTCCACTTAGCTCAGAGAGGACAAGGACACAGAAAGTCCACTTAGCTCAGAGAGGACAAGTGCACAGAAAGTCCATTTTTCTCAGAGTGGACAAGGATATAGAATATCCACTTAGTTCGAAGAGTACAAGGGCACAGAAAATCCACTTAGCTTGGAGAGTAAAAGAACACAGAAAGTCCACTGAGCCCAGGGAGCAACATCACAGATTGTCAACTATGCTTAGAGAGTACAAGGACACAAAGTCCATTTAGTTCAGAGGACCTGGACACAGAAAGCCCACTTAGCTCAGAGAGGACAACGGCACCGAAAGTCAATTGAGCTTAGATAGCACAAAGGCACCCAAAGTCCACTTAGCTCAGCGAGTACAAGGCAACAGAAAATCCACTTAGCTCAGTGAGTACAAGGACACAGAAAATCCACTTAGCTCAGAGTACAGAAGCCCCCTTCCCCCAGAGAGTACAAAGGTACAGAAAGCCCCTATAGCTCATAGATGACAAAGATATATAAAGCCCCCATAGCTCAGAGAGGACAGGGTACAAAAAGAAGTTCACTGAGCTCAGAGAGTACAAAGGCAAAGAAAGCCTACTGAGCTTTGAGAGTACAAAGGGACTGAAAGCACTAAGCCCAGAGATTACAAGGGCCCAGAAAGCCAACTGTGCCCGGAGAGTCCAAGGAAATAAAAAAGTACACTTAGCTCAGAGAGTACAAGGGCACAGAAAGTCCACTAAGCCCAGAGAGTACAAGGGCACAGAAAAAGCAGTGCACAGAGAGTACAAGGGTACAGAAAGTCCACTTTGCTCAGAGAGTACAATGAAACAAAAAATCCACTAAGCTCAGAGAGTACAAGGACAGAGCAAGTTCACTAAGCCCGGAGAGTACAAAGGCACGGAAAACCATTGTGCTCAGAGAATACAAGGGCACAGGAAGTCCACTGTATTCAGAGAGTACAAGGACACAGGACATTAGGGAGTACAAGGACACAGGACGTCCACTGAGCTTTGGAAGTACAGGGACACAACAAATCCACTGAGCTTTGGACTCGGAAGTACAAGGACACAGGACAGCCACAGAGCTTAGAGAGTACAAGGACATAGGACATGCACTGAGCTCAGAGAGTACAAGGACTCAAGAAGTCCACTGAGCTCAGAGAGTACCATGACACAGAAAGTCCTGTGAGCACAGTGGGGTTTCTGTGTTCTTGTACTCCGTAAGCTCAGTGGACTTTCTGTCTGTGCCTTTGTACCCTCCTTTTGTCCTCTGCACAAGGGAACAGAAAGTCCACTAAGCTCAGAGAGGAAATGGGCACAGAAAACAACTCAGACAACAAAGGCACAGACAGTTGTCTTGCCCCAAAGGCAGCAAAAACAGCAGGAAGTTCCCTATAATCAGTCTCAATGGAAACTTAGACGCTTGTGAGTACCAAGGATAGAAAATTATCAAGACAACAAGGAATGGAAAGGTGTATAGATTCAGTTCAACATTTTATTGCTGGTTAACACATAATTACATCATGCATAACTCTACAGGCACTCCTATAACAACCTATACCAGTAATATTGTTTTCCCTAAATGAATGCATCTGCTGTCATCCTGTTAATATGACATGAGTATTCAGATAAGATTTAAAACTGACTGAAGTTCAATCTCACACATTTTGTTAATATTAATTTTTATTAAAATTGTGTCTTTAAAAGCAGGAATCAAGGTTGTGTCCATAAGGAAAAACATGTATTTCAAACAGTGGTCGTTTTTATGACGAAGGATTGAACACTTCTCACTTACATATGGTAGCAAACCATATGGAAACCTCAATAAATGCATATGTATTGAAGGAGGCAGGAGGATCAGTCAGTGAAGACGCTAACCACTTAACCATACATGATGGACCAGCAAACTTAAGACCAGTCCAAATACATATTTACTTTAAAACTAGTCTCAGCCATACTTTATACCCAGTTTTACTTTGATACGGGCTAAAGTTGTAAGGATAAGTCCTAAACTACATGTAGATGTAATGGCCTGGGAGATTTGAACAACTGGGCCCAAATCACTGCTGATCACATATACCTCCAGTTACTTAGTTTACAGCCAGCAGTGCTACAGATTTTGTGTTGAAAACAAGTGTGACCTGATAAAAAGTCCTCTATCTTAAATTCTCCTGCCCACAGTTCTCAAACACAGGGATCAATAGATTATCTAGACACGTGATAAGAATGAGTATCCTAAAGATAAAATAAGCTTACTTCTATACATTAAAATTGAGAGAAAACCTATAATATAATACTAAATGCAGAGAAAACAAATAATGAGGATTAACATACATGTATATAAATGTGTACATTTAATAAGTACTTTCCCTGACATAATAAGTATTGTGATAGATTGATTGATTGGTGTTTAACACCTTTCCCAATGGTATTTCATCTGTAAAAAGGCAGTATAGCCACACTGTGAAGTGTTTCTGTTGGAAAATAAATGTTTCTCCAGAGCTTAATGAACCAATATGCCTTTAGCTGAAACATAAATCACCAAGAGGTGAATATGCTTTTCATTTATGGAATAAAGTATTGCATAAAGTACAGCTGTATCATATCAATTTCTAAATGCAGCCCAAATATGATAATAATTATGCACCATATTGTGACGTAAACAGTTTTAGACATTGGTTCATTAACTGTACCTGTAAAGGAAAACACAAAAAGAACAGAAACAATAACAACAACAACTAAACTTAGCTAATATATGGACAGGTCACGTGAGTCTGTCTATATATATATACCCTTGGATAAACTTAGCTAAGTTAATAACGAAACTACCTGAGTAATAAATATTTGAATAATATCACTTGATGAGTATATCCTATTTTCTGATCACTCACACATGATCATACAGTAAATGGTGATATTAAACAGGAGTGTTGGTAAACAGAGATAAGAGACTTTAAAAAATCCCTGAAGTCTATTCGGCAAATTGATTTAGATGTGAACCAATTACCAAAGCCTGAGCTCAGAGAGTGTAGTGTAGAAATGGTACCGTTGGATCTCACCTCAGTCAGTGTAGTCCAGCTTTCCAAAACCCACTATATTCCCTTGGACATAATCAAGCTAGAAAAAGTGATTACTGCAGCAAAGTCTCATGTTCTCTAAGATAGGAGCTCCCAATCACACTGGAGTGTCCACTAAATATATGACATGGACTCCCATCTTGTTGGGGTTGGAGGCTGTATTTTGGGTCTATTTGCTTCTAGGATATGAAAAGCATTTGAACTGAGTGTTGGAAGAACTTGCGCTGAGTAATCTAAAAACAAGTTCAAGTTTTTTTCCTTGTAACCCATCTCATAAACAATAAACATGCAGAAATTCAGAATTACATTTGATAAACAAATTAAATTGTTAAGTTATTGATATATTATACTGTATATTGAGTGACTACAATTACATATAAACTGAATATATGACATAACTATATAATAAAAAATGGGGACCAGATTTAACATGACGATACATGTATATGTTTTTATCTGTTTTCTTGTATATATTAATCAATGTAATACAGTGTTTTATGTTTTCTTCAACTGTAAATAACTACATGTATAATATATTATGACTGAGTGTGTGTGTGTACATGTGTGAGTGTAAGGAGGGCCTCAAGGAAGATGACGATACATGTATATGTTTTATATCCTTTATGATTTTTTTTCTTCTATATAATAATCAATGTAATACAGTATATTATGTATTCTGCCAACTGTTAATACCTAAATGTATAATATATTATAAATGAGTGTGTGTGTGTACATGTAAGTGTAAGGAGGGTCTCAGGGAAGATCAGCTCTGCTGACTGAGTTTGTCAACCCTCTGTAAATAAAGAATAATAGTATTATTATTATTAGACTAATAGTTATATGAAATTGTAGGGAAGTCAAATAATATTTCTTGAAGTACTGTTGACAGATGGTATCTACATAGATATATAGTGTAAAAGTTAATGACATGCAGCAAATGACTGGTCATTGTTTCATAGACAGCTTTCAAAGATACCAGTTCTCACAAAACAAAAGTGCCAGACAAAACATTAGTTTGTACATGCAGATTGGACCAATTCATATTCATGTTTTTTGTATTGCTTAAGTATACTAAGACTCCCCAAGAGTTGTGGGAAATCCCCCTCCCCCCTGGCCATTTAAAATGCATTATTCAGCATATACCAGTATAATCCTGGAGTATAGTCTATACTCATCCCAGGTATACAATAGAAGGGAGACAACTTAAATTATCTCCCCTTAATTAATTGTGGCATGCCTTTATTTATTTGTGTCCTTTGTATAATTTGTTTGTTTGTTTCTGTTTGATTAATCCCTGTCATTAATACTGATTGTAGTTATTCTCTTATACAGTGATCAGAACAACAACAACAAAAACAAACAATAGACCAGTAATTATATTGCAAAAAAACTGTAAAACTGTGACATTGGAAGTTTAAGACTGTAATATCATGTACAATGTATGCATATAACTTGACAGGTGATTAACTATATTTACAAGGACCATAAATTTGTATCTGTTGAGGCTCTACATTTCATATCATAAATTAAAACAATTCATAAAGAGTGGACTTTGATATGAAGCAATAATACATCTGTCTAAAAGAATTATGCAAGACAAATATTTTAAATGCATGAAATTTGATAGTCCTTGGCAAGTTGATAAATGCAGTTGACAAGGCACAATATGTACCATAAAACAAAACAAGTATGTTACATGTATGAAGGTCTTCACTACTTATGGAGTAAGCAATAATAAATAAAAATTCAAGTAAAACATGATTTATCATCACAGTGGTGTCAGAAATTCCAATTCTGTTTGAAATTTCTTAAAACTGGTTTCTTAACGGAGTGCATATTAAACAAAACACATCTACACTCAACAAAAACATGAAGAAATAGTCTTAAAATGTAAAATTTACCAAAGCAAAATCTCATTTTTAAGCCAAAATTCTACATAAAAACATTTTGATTCACTCTCAAAAACAACATCCACCAACAAAAAACTGTCTCTTAAAATACACTTCATTTATCACCAAAATCATTAAACAATGTGATGGAAGGATTTTGAGTGGAGAAAAAAACATCATCTAAAAAATATAAGGCATTCTATTGAATTTAAAGACAAGCTACTGGCCTTTGAAATTCATCTCTGTCTCATTCTAATTTTGTCATACACTGGTAGAACATAACAATATACACCTTGCTAGATGAAGCCTCTCTTTTTGAGAACATTATTTTGTCTAAAGATTTTGTGTTTAATTAAAATCTGGATTAAATAAATGGATACCCACAAAAAAACAGGGGGCATCCTAAAGTCTGATAATAGATTTTTGTATTAATTAGTAGTTTTTTCTAACTAACCTGTTGAGCTTTCTTATGTAATTTATACAGATTTTCTACTCTTAAGAGAGAACTAGTCTGCCTTAAAAAAAAAAAAAAAATCATAAAAACGTTGGCCTGAAAGTCAGAGAAATACTCACCTCTGCTCACTACCCTTCTATATTTGTTGCTTTTCTGATATTGCTGATATGTCTTATAAAGATGTAGAATGATTCTTAAAACTGTTGATAATATACCTTCCATAAAATAATTAAGTGTTTTCCTAATACAACAAAGAAAAAAAGATACTGGCCCTGATAATTCTTATATTACTCTGAGTAAAACATTTCTCTTTGGGCCATTAGATCTATAGACAGAGAATTTTAAACATTAATAGCGAAACATACTTTCTTAAACTTTCAA
Source organism: Mopalia ciliata (assembly GCA_034783835.1). Lineage (NCBI taxonomy): Eukaryota > Metazoa > Mollusca > Polyplacophora > Chitonida > Mopaliidae > Mopalia > Mopalia ciliata. The sequence goes on from JAVFBW010160673.1 coordinate 7,078, forward strand.
ATGTGAGGACAAAATAGTTAGCTTAGCCAGGGTGATATATCCTCCCAATATACTACCCATGTAACCTGCTAGATAGATCCTCACTCTTATGATAATTCACTGCAAAACTGAACACTTTCCTAACCTAAAGTAAGTCACAGAAAAGCTGTCCTAATATATCTCTGTCTCTCCGTTATTGGCACCATATGTACCTTGTACTAAGAAAAGCTCTATTAAAAGTCATGAAATAAGACTTCAAGAATGAAGATTAGAAATTCTTGTTGATGGTAATATTAAAGTGTGATATTGAAAACCACAAAGAAGCGCCTTCATATGATCTAATATTTGGGGTAAGCCTCATGGGGTAAGGCAGCCCTCTTGGGGTAAAATGTGTTGTCTACAGGGTAATTTAAAAGATTGACAATACTAGACATATACAAGTCTCCAAATCTACACAGCCTACGAGTGAAGTATGTTGGATTGTGGTACGTCCTGAATAAACTACCAAATCTCTCGTTGAACACATTCTTTGTGAAAGCCCTGAAACAGAAGAATAAAACATAGGCTGAAGTACCATAAGAAGAGGCATGCAAATTATGTTTGATTCCATTGTTTGTATGTATGAGATTCAGTGATTGTTTGAGTGTGTATGTCCAATGAGTTTGTTTGTTAATTTGATAGGGATCTAATGTGTCGTACTCAAGGGTATTACATTTATATGAGGACAGTTTGTCCAAAACTTGACAAACTTTGCTTACATATAGCCAAGTTTTATTCAAGTTAATCTGCATTACAACCCTTTACAGATAACAATTCAATGGTTGAGTCAGAACTTCTTTTTTCAGTCAGGGGGCATAGCTGTAATTCTATTTATATGCGATTCATCTGCCAAGGGTTGTAATGCAGTAACTCGGAATAAGACTCCTGATTATAGAAGATGCAACTGTTGATGAAAAGCTACCTTGCATAACAGTATCAAGGACACAGGGACAGGATTTAATAAAGATGCTATAAAAAAAAGTGTGTGAATATACTCATGGGGGAATAGTATTGTCTCAATTAGCTCAAAGATTGAGAATCTGTTATGGACCAGAGATCATTGGATCATCGAGAACAACCAGGATAGAAATGGGAAGGAATCCAAGAATACACCTGCTTGTTACCTGAGTTCATCTCTCTCTGCTAACCACTCATTCAACACCTGTTTAGCGTCTTCATCATTATACACCTGCATTTCTTCTATAAGGTCTTGTAGAACAGAGATCCACCGCACAGCAAATTTACAATCTGCTCGATTTAATGTCTGGATTTCATCCTGTTAATAAAGAACAAAAAAATAAGGATAAATTTAATTAATGGCTTCCTGTAAAATCAGTTCTGTAATTTTCAGAAGAAATATGTTGTTGATTGAACAATTTAACAATATCCTTAACTAAACTAGAGCCTACAGGCTTTGATATAGGGCTATTGTCTGTGTCAAATCACTGACCGGATGTACAATTCATAATTGTACTGATCCTATAGCAATACTATTTGATAAGAGTAAAGGGTTCTTTAAAATCAAACGATTATAACAGATCAGATGCACAAGCTTGATATTACGACTGAGTCCATTTGGTTAAATATGCTCTTTGTTTCCATGAACAGTTGAATTTCTTTGTTGTAAATTCTCCAAACACTAACACCCATAACTGCTGATTAAGGTCAAATGTATGTTATTTCACAGAACCCATTGATTGTGTTTTGAATATGATTTAAATAGCTGGCGTTTTCACTAGAAGTTTTACGCATTTCTGCTTTATGATACCACATGATGAGTTCAAATTTAAGCCAGCAAACGATGTGCTGGGGTTCTTTAACACGAGACTGAGGTGAGAACTGGGTTAATAAAGTCAGTAAGCAATAATTTTTGCATCTCAAACATTTTATTTAGACATTTGACTATTTTGAGATTAAAATTTTTTGCTTTCTCTCGCCATGCCTGCCCTGCATTTGAAAATGGAAAGCTATAAATTTTTCTATTTAATTCCTTTTGATTTGTTTGTTTGTTGGTGGATTAACATCACACTCAAGGGCATGACAGTGTCCACTTAATGTTCTGTCTAATTTAAATACAGTGGTAACCCAAGAGAAAAGTCAAACCTTAAATAGTTTAGAGGACACTTTTTTTTTCTGTTCATTTCTTTTTTGCCACTCATAAATATGCTTTCTATTTTTTTAATTTGTTTCTATAATATAAAGTATTACATATAATTTATGAAAATTTAAGGGTTTTTCTAAAAACTTTCAGGTGTGTTTGGAACTTTGGATACATGGAGTGCTCCTGTATAAAGTAACACTGACTTACCTCTAACTCAGGTATAATAGCACCTGTTCTCCAACCAAACTTGAGCGAAGGATCCTGGAAGAAGACAAAATCTATTTAAACCATAATGCTTGAATGCGGGCTAATTCAATGAACTGTTGAATCAAAACTTAAACTTAACACATTTTTCCCCTAGACACTGGTAAGGCTTCAATGGAGGAAGGGGACCACCACTGACGTCAAAATGATACACAAGCCTTGAATACTTCATGCCATAGTTTGCACAGATACCTTGTGCTAATAAATAAAAGCAGTGAGTGGTGCTGTAGGGGAAACTATATATCATCCTTAACTTTGTTTCTCAGTAGTTACACATAATTATATGATACCAATCAAACTCCACAACATACAATTAATATGAATATGTATTTGTGCTATTTTGGTTTTACACCATACTAAATGTAAACAGGTCAGTCACAGCTTAGACAATTTTAAGAATAAGTTTCACTTCTAGTTTTGGTAATGTCATTTCAAAACAGTACAATAATTTTACTGGTTACTTTGATATGACACAAAACTTGATTTTGTTTATTTTTTTTAAAAATTAAATAATACAGACAATGAAGTTATAAACTTACAGCCAGGTCTGTGTAGACGTGGTCACCAAAGTAAAGAACATTATAACCAAACCATCCAGTCATTTTACGAAACAAGTCAAAATTTCCCTGAAAATAATAACAATAACAAATGTACATGTATCTAACAGCTTTAGGATTGCTATCAAAATGTCTGAAACATTCACATATCATAAAGTCAGACTTCTGGTAATATCAAGTCTGGCACAAAAAAACGAGACATACATCTAACAGACTAACACTTAAGTCCTCTAACGTTTTTGGCCAGTGGCCTTGGCTTAGTGGTTAGCAAGTGCACTTACTAATTCTACTTGGATGTATTGTTTACAATTTTGAGTCTGTCTGTCAACCATCAGGCATATGAGAGAAACAATGTGGCAGTTTGCCAATACAGACAATAAAAACTCAATCATGGATGAGTACTACATATTCGATTCACTTGTGTATAATAACCTTCAATTTAACAGAGACATACAAATATTAGTGAGAGGGGGATATAGCTCAAGTTGATCAATGGAAAAAAATCACTACATCAATACCATGAAAACAGTATATGCTGTCATGGGAGATAACCCTTTAGTTTTTTTGAAAAGGTTTTTGAATATTTTGTAGTCTGTGGTTAATTCTGTTTGTTACCGAAATTTAAGGCTTACAGAGCAGTTAATTCTCTCAGCTGACTCTTATGTATAGTGGTTAACAAGAAAAAGAACATTTCTAAATATGAACTGTTTAATTAATTTATCAACAGGTATTTCACCAATAAGTAAATCATGTTTTAAAAGAGTGGAAAATAAAACTCTCTGAGGGGCAAACAAAGATTGTTTGATTTGTTTATACCCTCTGCTGTATATATTGTGAATAAAGCAATGATTATCCCTCATCAGATAGCATACAGAGTTGTCGTTCCTAATTAATTTGATTTGAACGAAATGAAGAAAGAAGTCTTAACTCTGACATGTTAAATCAAAGAATGGGTAGCAGATGAGTCGCTTCTGATTTATAATTATTTTATCCTAAAGACTGTGTAATCATACATTCATTGACTTTAAGTTATGGTCCTATATGTTATTTTATGGTGTGCAATGTCATGATGTGGTACCAAGGGAAAAGGTATACAAATGTTAGTACAAGTGTATAATATAATGAGATTAACCTCGATCTTGATCAGTTAATTGCCAAACAAAGCTGCACAAAGAATCCACAAAAGCCTTACCAACAAAATGGCACAAACAAAACTATAATGCTGGATTTATCAGAACCCCCACAAGATATTTATCAGAAGTAAGAATGTTTGCTTTGCACTTGTTTTAAGTGCTTATTAATCCCCAACATCTCAATCAGTCTGGTGTCACAGCACTTGCGTGACAAACTTGTACATAAATGGTAAGTCATTGAA
>JAVFBW010160684.1:0-11667 GCA_034783835.1 Mopalia ciliata
CAGTTTGTGAAATATGAATCTTGTCCGAACCATAGTTTCTGAGCATTGGTGATCACAAGAAATTGTTTACGGACGGATGGATTGACGGACGGAGGGACGGACGGACTAACGGACGGACGGACCACGGATGATAGGGATCAGAAAAGCCCACCATCATCTGATGATGCATGTAATAAGCTAGCTCTGTCACTGGTGCCTATAATGATAAAAATCAAAGCTTAAATTTCTAGGCAGTTTTCAAGTAGAACATCATGCCGAATGTTACATGGAATAAATGTCCACTTATTTTGGAAGAATCGCTCAAAAGTTGTCTCTTGCAATCGGGTTGGTCACATTCTAAACGTTATTCGCGGACCTACCTCGAGATTTCATGAGGAGATTTCACAGGTACATGTAGGTCCACGACTAATATTTAGAATGAGGTTGGTCAACTTGGTCAGTGGCTAAAAGGGAAGATAAATCTGTCCCTGATATAGCTGTCTGTGTCCCCTAGGTCAACGACTAACCGTGCAATATAATTTTCTTCTTAATTGCTCAGTGTGCAGAAAAAGCAGTCAATGATGAAAAATCTCTTCCGATGCCAGTGGTTGAATTGGGTATATAAATATGTTACCCTTAGAACTGGCAATATAATAAAATTTTATATTCATAGAATATTGTTTTTCAAAGATTTAGATAGCTGTCTGGTCTAGGAGTAACATATTTATCCCCTTTTTTAGCCACTGGTCAAGCCCATTAGTGGCCAAGAGAGAATTGGTTGTGTGGGGCAGGATTGAAGCAACCCAGGGTATGTCAGAGAACGCTTGGACCCCGGAAACTATTACCAACCGACCAGGGTAGGTTAGAGAACACATGGGTCCAGGAAGCTCTTACCAACCAGCCAGGGTAGGCCAGAGAACACATGGGCCCAGAAAGCTCTTACCAACCAGCCAGGGTAGGCCAGAGAACACATGGGTCCAGGAAACTCTACCGACCAGCCAGGGTAGGTCAGAGAACTCATAGGTCCAGGAAGCTCTTACCAACCAGCCAGGGTAGGTTAGAGAACACATGGGTCCAGGAAGCTCTTACCAACCAGCCAGGGTAGGTCAGAGAACACATGGCCCAGAAAGCTATTACCAACCAGCCAGGGTAGGTCGGAGAACACATGGGTCCAGGAAACTCTTACTAACCAGCCAGGTAAGGTCAGAGAACACATGGGCCCAGAAAACTCTTACCAACCAGCCAGGGTAGGTCAGAGAACACATGGACCCAGGAAGCCCTTACCAACCAGTCAGGGTAGGTCAGAGAACACATGGACCCAGGAAACTCTTACCAACCAGCCAGGGTAGGTCAGCGAACACATGGGTCCAGGAAACCGAAGGCAAAAAAAACCAAAACACAAGAATATCACAAGATGCAAACAAAGACACTTGGGTGGCATCTTTCTAATCAAATTCAAGAACAAATTTCTTTTTTAAATGTATTTATACAAGTTTCATCCATACATACAGGTGTCCTCTTGTTACTCAACACAGAGTGGCAACAGACAACGATACAACATTTTTAGCTCAATTTTTACACATATTTTTCAAAACATCTTTTGCCGAGTGAGGTTATGGGGATAGTTATGTACACGATGTCTTTGTTTGAATTGTGCTTACGTCGTTCTTAAGCAGGTTTCATTCATATATAAACGATGTGGCCTGTTGAAGTGCCCCTTAGCCCTAAGAGCACCAGGGCACACCAGATAACTCTCCAAGCACCCACCTAGACATTATAATAATGAGATAATGAAAATAGCCAATATGAAGTTAAAAGTGGTGATGCAGAACACGTATGTTCAAAAAATAAAAAAGTTTATTTTAATATAACTAGATCCTAAAGAGACTAAAAAATCAAAAATTACGTCAAAAAAAAAAAAAAAAGGTATTTTCCATAATTCTTTGGTCAATATCAAGCCATTTTTTGTTTCTAAAATTACTTTCCAACTTGTTTGAAAAACAAATTTCCTTTTTATTCCTCCAGTTTTAGGTCTATCTCCAACCATTTCTCAGCTCCAGATTTTAAGGTTTCTCCTTGAAATGAAACTAAGATAACTTAGATTTTATGAACATTAAGTTCAACTTCCTAGAATCCATTTAAAAGAAGACACAGTTCTTGGACATAAGTTCCTTGTGAATAATCAGCTTTGAGTTTGAGACAATTGAGATACATAAATTCTAAAGATCAATTTCACAGAATTCTTCAGTCCATCTCAAATAGGAATTGGCAGTTCTTTTAATGTGGTGAAAAGCTCGTCATAAATGTCTTTATACTCGTCATGTGGTTTGACCATCACCATACAGGTAGGTCGCACGGATCCCAACGCATGTCCCAGGTCCTGTTTAAGAGAGAAGAAAAAAACAATTACATCATTGGCTGGTAGGGTGAGGCAGTCCATTGTTTATTTGTTTGATTGATTGGGAGCTGTTGTACTCAAGGGTATTTCACTTAAATGATGACGGACCACTTCACATTGCAACTAGCCTTATTACATTTGAAAACGGGGAAGAAACCTCGTCAAAACCTCCCCAACGATTGCCGAGCCACAACATGTTTGTTTGTTTGTTTGATTGGTGTTTAACGTCGTACTCAAGGGTATTTCATTTATATGAAGACAGACACAAATACAGAACATCACAAACAAAATTGCTTCCTGTTACCCTTTAGCTCTGCGAACACCAGGGCAACAGAAAACAACCTCTTTTCTCGCCTCTTACAATCGACCAAGGAAGCTGAGGGAGTATTCTGCATGGCCATGGCCTACCCACTTCCTCACGGGGACATATAAAGAGAATAAAATCATGTTGTAATATTAAAAATAAACAAAGGGTTCATAAAACTCTGCCAGCTTAGCAAGCTCAGCATTCAGTCAAAAACAGCAGTGAGATTGGTTGGTTGTTTGTTTGGCTGGCTGGTTGGTTGTTTGGTTGACATATGTTTTAACTTACAAAGCAGTAGTATCCTCCGACACTGAGTAGCCATACTAACACACCCATAAAATGTAAACTTATTAGTTGCATTTAGAAAATTACTGTTCTACAATCAAAAAGACATAACAACCAGGACACACTGCTTTTACCTAGGGGGTGTACCAGTAGTTGAATTGAGTATTTATCATTTACCAGTCTTCCACTAAGCTTGGATTAGTATATAGAGAGATAAGAAAAATCACATCCCTTCAAATCCGTGATAGGTGAATGTGTTACACAGCTGGCAGGTTATGCATAAAATCTTTGCTTTAAAGGCTATTTTATTATAGGAAACCATATTATTTGTCGTTTCATAACAACGACTAATTAAAATAATATCCATTCAAAAGATACCCATTTCCAATAAACATGATCGCTGTGTGGGTTCATATCCTTTACATTCACACAACGAGTTACTTTTGCAGCACAAAGCAATCTGCAGAGCTGTCATCTTGGCTGTGTAGCTGTTATCATCAGATTCATTCTAAAATTCAGCTCTACAACACTTTTTGAGGGACCTTTGATTCATATTTCATGAATGAATATGCCACTAACCTTTCTGAGTTTAACTTTTAATTGTGTTATCTCTGTTACTTGATAGAATGCGAGGCTGCCCTACGAACATGCTAGCCATGTAACACATTCACAGTTCACTGATTCGAAATGATGCTATGTTTCTATTCCTCTATACTCATCCAGCCATTACGAAACAAAATGTCATAAATGAAAACAACACTTAGCCAAAATCTATGAATTATTATAAATACAAAGAAAGAATATGAACACATAAAACATTAAAGCAAAACAAACTGTGATTAGAATTATGTAACTTTCAGAGAGGTAAAAATAAGTTATATGAAAAGGAAAATGAATTAAAAAAAAAGAAGAAATTTAAACACAAAATATTTTTTCTTAATGTTATTTTTTTTTAAATTAATTTAAAAAATTGGGTTAAAGAAATAATTCAAATATACTTTCAAAAATTTAATTAAACATATTCTAAATAAAACATAAATGAGAATTTTATTTCAAATAATTAAATTGAAGAAATTTAATTAAAATAAATTGGTTTGAGGATTATATTTTAAATTAAATCTAAAAAATTAAATTAAAAAATGAAAAAAATAATAATAATTAAAATGAAATTTAAAAAATAATTTAAATATAATTTAAACAATTTTAATTAAAAAACAATGAGAATTGTCTTTCAGAAAAATCAATTAACAATATTAATTTAAAAGAATAATATTCAAAAATATTAAAAGGAAAATTGGTATCTTTAGAAAAAAATTACATCTTAATTCTGATTTAAGAACAAAATTTCAAAAGTGTTTAATTAAACTCCAAGAAGTTAGGTTTAAGAAAATATCAGAATTTAATACATGTAAAAGTTACTGATAACCTAGAGTCCTAGACTAAAATGTTTTCAAAAAAATGAGCCAAGGAAAATCATCTCACTAAATAACCTTAACTTGTTTATCAGTGAAGTTTAAAAATACCAAATTTACAATGTAAACTAGAGACAGAAATGAAATAAGGAGAATAATTGCTTAATGAAACAGTGAATCAAATAATTTGCCCGCCTTTGATCTTGAAGAGTTGCGATCTTATGAAAACCAAATCATATATCAAATAGCTATAACGGGAAAAGATGCTGAAGTTGGCATTCCAACAGGAATGGGCAAATGTTGCATGTCATTGTGTATGCTATGATCGAGGCAATACCTCTACGCTTGTTCAGCTGTGCTTAGCTACAAGGTTAAAAAATTGCAACCAAACAAGCGCTGTAAATTGCAACTTGATTAGCTCTTTTATCTAGTCTCTAATAGCACCATTTGGTGTCCATCCCATGAAAAAAATTCTCGTATTTGCAGCGCCTAAAATGATCAGAAGTAAATATATGTATAAGCTGCTGACAGACCCAGTAAAATGACCAAAACAAAAAACCTGAACATGTCATGTACCTGAAAGCTATGGAATCTCAACCACTAAGTATAACTGAAAACCTAAGCTCAACATAAAACCTTACCCTGAACAGTGGACTTTAATCTCTTCGACAAAAAATTTAACCTGAATAAAACTATAATATTTTTAACTAACTTGAGTCCAGCAAAATGAATTCAACAAAAAACCTCAACTCGTGAGCTATAAAAAAAGCTTAACGTGAAGGTATGCCTTTGATATGAAAAGTGCTAAACATTTAACCTGACCCCTACCCCCAGCACCACCACCACCACATATCCCCCTCCCTCAACAATACCTTTGTTTCACTTTGTTACAGCAAGCTAAAAAGAATGGAGTTAAAAATATATATTAGTTTACATCAACAGCTAGCATCTCATTTAATGATATGGATTAAATAAACCTTATCAAGAGTACATTGACTCATAATGTTATCTCTATTTGCTTTGTTTTTTAAAAAGTCTTCGCAATCCATACCTAATCCTAGCTCCATTTCATCCGCGCACAAAGTGAAGGAAGGGCCAGATCCTAGTACACTACAGGGAGTCCAACTCAGACCTATAGTACCTGTTAAATACATACCTAATCCTAGCTCCATTTCATCCACACCCAATGTGAAGGAAGGGCCAGATCCTGGTACACTACAGGGAGTCAAACTCAGACCTATAGTACCTGTTAAATACACAACATAATCAAGGCAATTTAGATTAATTATACATAATGTACCTGTTCATTATAACACATGACTGTGTTCTTGCTTTGTAAAATGGTTGATTGATTGATCAATTGGGTGATTGATTAAATGATTGATAGGGCTTTTACACTGGGCTTAAGGATATTTCATGTACATATATCACAGGAGTGGTGGGAGGTACCACAATGAATAGCCACACAAATGTAACCATAGCATACGAAGGGTTTGGCTTTTTTTGAGAAATCAATGTTCCTCTATTAAAATTAAAGACATCATGGGTTTGCTCAGGACATACTGGCCTTTACAGAGCAACTAAGCAGTTTAAAATCTCCATATGATTCAAGTTTGAAATGTCCAGGTGTAAGAGCTTATGATGGAAATCAGGCAAAAACTTTTACCTTGACACATCCTCTAAGTCTTATTTTCCTGCAAACGGATTAATAATGCCTGGGGGGCTAACACCTTCCACATGGGGTGGGTATTGGTTTTCACACCTAACTGGAGAAACAATACTATCAAACAAGCTGAGGTTTTATTTTAGGGGTTGTGGGTAAGGAGGGGTGACTGTGTGCTGTGTTGAACTTCAATTCAGATGTTTTTGTACTTAAATGAAAATCATTGCTAGAGAATATACAGTATTTCATCAACTTTGTAACAAGATAGACTAGTATAAAATGTAAAGCATACAAAGTTTATAAGGTCAGACACCAGACTATGCCCTTGTATCTTTTGTGAAGAGTGTGTCACCAAATGGATCATTACTATTTTTTCAGTAAGCATACTATTTTGTATCATTCGGTACCTAAAAACAGATAAAATGTTTCTTTTAAAATTTTTGACAAGGAGCTTATTAACTCTTATGGCAACATGGAAATGGATGAAGGGACGCGCCTTTCATAGCTTTACTAGTAACAAACTATGACAAAACCGAACAGTCACAAGTTGTGGAACAAAGCTACCATACCAGATAGAATTTGTGTTAATGCTTCACTGTAAGAGCACGACAGGACGCTGTGTCCAAAATTTAAATGCCCCCCACTCTGCAATATTTGTTGCATTGCTATGGCAAAAATAGATATGTGTCACAGTGAATATCTTCCAGACCATACATAGTGTTAAAATGAAACACATGGTGTTAAACTGAAGTAATTGAGACAGTCCTTTTGATTTCAACTCAATTTAATAAAGATAAGCACATAGTAGAGTGAGAGGATTAACTCATACCCATCTTTCTAACAGTTGCTGTAAGATATGTAACAATATCCTCCAATGATTTGCCTTCTTCAGCTAGGGCACCTGCCATCTGGAAAAACACTGATGAGAATTAGATAGTTAAATAAAACAGCCCAGATTTATTACTTGCATATGTTTAGAGCAGCAAGTATAAATTATTATTGAAATATGGATAAAACTCTGTAGGTTGCATGACTTTAGAGCTCCAATGTGAGGGACATCGTTTTCCAGGTGCTAATGTAAATTTTTATGTCCCGAATTAACACAACAATTTACCAGCAACTTGGGGCAAAAATATGGATATATGCAAAACAAATCAAGTTAGTTTTGGTCCACAAATTAGTCAAATTTCGTTTTTAAGAAAAGCGCTTCTCAAGAACTTTGGTATAATGTACTGAATGAACTTTCAAACCACACCAAGGTCTGGTTTAAAGGTTTACACTATTTAATATCAGGACACTATTTTTTATTTAACTGGTAGGTCAACAAATGATCTTTTATCTTATGTTTTCTATTATCAAGCTTTGAGCACTACCTCTACAACCTTATTACAACCTTACAAGACTTTGTACATAGATAGAAATACTTTATAGTTTAATAAAATCTACTGATAGTGTATATGATAACACACCTTGTGGACTAATATCACTCCACAGAGACCCCGTCTACCAGCGGTCTTATCTGCAGACGTCAGAGCACAGTCTTCATCAACTATAACCATGGCAACTTTAAAACCCTCCCCTTTAGCTCTCTCGGCAGCAAGTCCAAAATTTAATCTGTCACCAGTGTAGTTTTTCACAATCAGAAGAGTGCCAGCTGGAATAAATAATGTCGTTTATTTGCATAAAGTTTCAAAATACAAATTGTTTATTAAAATTTTCATTTGGATTGCATTTTTAGAATATCCCAATAATGTTTCATCACTATTGTAAGAAACTCTGACATTGCATTGGTCACGGAACTCATAGCTCACATAAGGACAGTGAATTGAATAGGAAAAGAAACTTGTTACTTTGCACATACTCTTGTAACACCCAACTAGCTATTAAATGAGTATACAGTTTGGGATATATCTGACTGTGTTTGTAACAGTTAACAGAAATCTTATTTAGCATTTGCCTGGAATATTAAGCCAAAATATTATCGACAGAATTCAAAAATAGCACATGACAGCCAACAACCACAACGAAACAGCATTGTGACATAAGCTCTTAGATATGATTTGACAAACTTTAGTTTTGCTTCATAGTGTGGTTGTTCAGATTACCTAGTTTCTATAATCCGGTGTCAGTCTAGAGGAAGTGAAATTGCAGCTTGTGTATACTATAATCTGTATTGCTGTCACCAATTGCTGTATGTGCTATATACATGTATATGGCTCCTGGTGGAGCCAATCAAAATATCTTTCTCTACCATTAACATGTATACTTTAGGACAGTGGCCATTTTACTGAATGATGTACACCAAAACTATCTTTACCAAATAAAAATATATATGCCGAAATACAGTTTGTGAATAGCGAAACTAGAGCTCCACTCTACATAGAAAGGTTATGCACTGTAAAAAACAGCTTCAAGTTAATATATGATCTCTACAAACCGAACGGCTTCATATTGCTTGTTGGCTCTAAAATTTAAAATGGGCAACAGAGAGCTCCCCCCTAATCCTAAACAACAAAGAAGATGAAGAAAGCAAACAAAATTCACAGATACGAGAGACCTGTCATTGCATTAGAAGATGAAGTGGTATCTTATGTTTTTCCACTTGATAGAATTTTGAAGGTCTTACTCTTACTGACAAAGTTCTAAAACCTAAACATGTCTTAAGCAGCTTTATAATTACATAACATTGTTAGATGATGTTTCAGTGTCATGCCTTTAGATGTGCTTAACTTGGGCATAGGCAACATCAGCTTTATTGATGCGATTCGGGTCCAATTTAGAGTCTTAAGTGTTGACACTAGTACACTGATTTATTTATGTACCTGGATTAGAATGTCTAACGGTTTTCATTCAACTGTACACAATGTTTCATCAGAAACTATTTTTCGAGGTTTACCTGCATTTCCCTGTGCGACAGTACGGATAGCTGCTAGGATGTCCCCTGGTGGAGGAGAGGTGAAGACAGACCCTGCCACAGCAGCACTTAGAAGACCCTTTCCAACAAAACCTGTTAAATAGTGTATAATGCATTCTTACTCATGTACAATTAGGGGTGATCCAATATACTACCACGGCACCACTATACATATGATACGTATCACAAATTCACAATTCTATCAATCATAAGACTTAAAAACAAAGACACAACAAAACATCCACTTCTTGTTGCACTTTGCATCTGAGACAGCCATTGCAACTGAAAGCCCTCACCCAACCACCCATACTGTATGCTTGTGCAGTGATATATATGGTACATTCCTAAAAATAAAAAAGTGAATTTTATCCCATGATACATTTTTCATCTTATTGTATTGAACCAGACAGTTTAAAGTAAATGAGTTATAATGTAATGATCTTACCAGCATGTGCTGGTTCATGGCCAGATCCTCCCCCACTGATAAGCGTCACTTTACCAGCAGATATGACATCTCGGATATCAGCCCTTACTACTACTCGGTGGCCCTTCAGTAGCTGGGTGCCAGGATTCAGCCGTACAAACCCCTCTAGGCAATCATCAACACATCGATCAACTGAGTTTATCAACTTCTTACTGCCATTCACAGACATCTTGTGTTATATATTTTGCGTGTACTTCTGGCTAAAATAAACAGGTATAAAATAAAGTATATAAAAATATTGTTCAGCCTTAAACATGAAAAAATTAAAAGAAAATAATATAACATACCACATAGATGGACTATGGTGTGAGACTGTGAGACTGTGAGTATATCACTTAGCTGTAAGAAACCAGCATACATTTGTTTGTTTTACTAATCCCAATAATCTACTACATATATATTTTAATAATTGAAGAATGTATACATTTTTAATGTGGAGAAAGAAAGTTTTGCTTATAAAACGGTTATCAGAAAACCTGGAATTTTTATTATTTATTATATTTATATTTTATAAATAATATTATATTTATTTAGGAAAAATTTTGTATAGTGATTTATTGTTATACCTGACATATAACATGGCCAAAAGAAAATGGAGAAGGTAAGACATCATTTAGGTCTAACTTTATCCAGGTTGAAATGACAAAGTGTCACTTAGAGAGATATGCCCCTGGCTAGTTAATCAAGTAAGCTTGGTCAGGCACCATGCCATTTTGTAACCATCATGTAGTAGTACCATCTAGCTTTTTATCGCAGACTGGGAACTTTGGGATAAACCCACACCATTAAACTAAAAGTCTTACCGGAAGTGACGGATGTGCTCTCCCTTTACAGTAAACCAAAGGAGCATAAAAATTTGAAAACGGGTAATGTAGGTCAATATTAAATTGAACAATTTAAAAATGAATAAACTTGTTAGAATCGGTCTAATTTGTTTGCTTTGGATGACTGGTATACTTAAAAAGGCAATTGGATTGATGTACAGGTGAATTGCATCAAAGCATAGTTTCGGTGTATTTATACAGTTGTAATCTGTCTTGCTAGGACAGCACAAAATACGCTAAAATAATGTGTATCACTACATGTAGACATTCAAAATGGTCACTAGGTTTATGACCATGCACTGCACTGCTCCAAGTATCTGTCAAACATCTCATACACTTTATTTACAGAATTCAACTGGATTCCCCAATACAACAATAGATTTCCAGAATTCTATTAACTACTTATAACTGGATCTGATCTCCCAAGAGGGACAATACATTGAATCTCCGGCTGTTGTGATGGCAAGTGTTTAGTTTCACCTGGGATTACAATATATACAGTATATTGTAATCCAAGCTAGGTTTCACTTTCGTTTTCAGTAAAAGCACCATGGTGCTGCAATTCGAACAACTTGTAGGAGTCTATGTCTACGGAGTGGCTCTAGTGTTTTGTTTTTGATGTCAAAAAACAGTTACAATGAAGTTTGTGGTCCTGTATTAGCCCTGTTAACATGACATGAGAACTTTCCCTCGCACTCATGCTGTGTTGTCATCCTGCATGCTTACTGCATAAGTGGGGCGCACGTAACATATAGATCCAGGTACAGTCAATGCAATCTTACGCTTTATTGACGATACCGGTACAGCTAAAACCCAAGTCACGTGAAGCATTTCAGTCTGTTGATTGGGTAGATTTGTCAAGATTGCAGAATGTCAAAGTTACCGAATGGCCTCAGATTCGACCAGATTCAGTGGATCATGCCGTCTATAGACAACGGAAGAAGGCAAGATTTGCCTAACAGACTCTATTCACATAAGCCGACAGGTGACAGTTTTTGTCCATTTGAAAACACCCGCTTTGTCACATTTTTTCGACAATCCCTGGTCTAGTTCTGTACAGTTAGATCATTAAAATAAACCCAAATCCAATGATAATGTTTGGAGGGAGCCTGTATGGTAAATAGCGTGGATAAATGGGACATTGTCATTGGATTTATTTTAATGAGCTTATTGTACGAAACAACGCAGTAAGTATGAGGGATGACAACGCAGTAACTATGAGGGATGACAACGCAGTAAGTATGGGAGATGACAACACAGTAAGTATGCGGGATGACAACGCAGTAAGTATGAGGGATGACAACTCAGAAAGTATGGGAGATGACAACACAGTAAGTATGGGAGATGACAACACAGTAAGTATGCGGGATGACAACGCAGTAACTATGCGGGATGACAACGCAG
>JAVFBW010160695.1:892-11667 GCA_034783835.1 Mopalia ciliata
TCTTGAAAGTGTTAGCCTGGACAATATATCCTTATATCGGAGGTCTCGTATCTTTATTGACAGGCCGTCTAATGAAGTTTGTTTTGAGCGAACGATGTCGTTAAATAAAAGTGGGGGAAGATTAATTTTCCAACAAAGTTCCTTTTTGAAAAATACGTCTCCATACATATCTAAAAAAAGTGAAACTTCAAAGACAACATGTATAGTATAGCGGTACTCTCTTTCCTAAATTGTAACCACAGCGCCCTATTCGCTGATTGCAAAGTGCGTGTCAGCAAGATTTCATCATGTACAGTTTTCGACGCTTAAATAATTTAATTTAACAGTCCGGTGTTTGTAGGTTTTACAGAAATATCTTTGCACGCGGTAACTCAATTGGTCTCGCAGTTGTATGGTACATTAGTATATATGACGTGATTTCGTGAGATATCATTTAATATTAAAAACGGTTCGTTTTAAACAACCATTACGATGGTATAAAATAGTTTAAATTTGACCAATGGGGGCCTCATATAAGGTTTTAATTATGACATGAAATCAGGAGACAGACATCGATGACAACTGACCTGTCGCGCATGACTGTATGAATGACATACGGGCACTTGATGGCCGTCAGTGTTCTGACATATCATTTGCTTCCGTCTAAGGCCATTGAAACTGCGTTTGTTTATCGATAGAGTGATAAAAAGCTTTATTATTCGCTATGACATCGGATATTTTTACAATGGGCTGACTAACGTTAAGTTACTAACACTCAGCTTGAGCACCGTTTGTTATCAGTCAAACAACACGTGATGTTTGAAAGGCGACATTGTATCAACACGATGCTCCAAATGACAACGCTTTTAAACAGGTGAAATGACGTACCTGTTGAAAAGATAACTGAGCTCCGGCCATAAGGGAGCGTCTTACTATTGTCAGCTTAACTACATAACTTGCACAAAAGTCGTCTATATATGAATATGGGTTTATGGTTACGTGTTTTAAAATTCTCCTTTGAATTGGGGTTTCTGTAAACAATGTATCGTAATTATATATAAGTAGTAAATTGTAAACCCTCTTGTAGATACAGATTTGATGGTTAAAACCCTTGTAGCAGCGACCAATGACATGGAAATTCAATTTTTTTTAATCAAAAAGAAATAATTTTAAAAATTTTTATTTGATCTTATATCTGTTCAGACCATCTGATTATATAACGAGGGAGTGTTTAAAGCCTATATATACAAATTTTACTTGCACTAGAGGAATATATATCAAGTTTTAAACAGTGCCAAACACTTCGCACTTTATGGTTGAGTTAGTGTGTCGCCATATATAAGTGAAGCTCGTTGTTAAAGACTACATGATCAATCCGTTCATGCTTGTACCTCGCTTATATCGTGAAGATTTAACGACAAATGTGTCCACAAAAAGGAAATAAATGGATTTATTTGAAATTTTTCAAGAAAGACCCTAGGATCAACGCTACTTGAGTTTTGATTTAAGGCAACAATTTAAGGCCCCTGTCGCTCTTGTCGATCAGAAAACAACTGTATACTCTCTATAGGCTATACTGTCGCGCTAATTATTGGTAAATAAACGCTGATAAAATTAAATTTGTGATCTTTTCGATGGTTTTCGCTGATTTCTATAACTGTCTGTGGCTTTAATTAATCCTTCAGAATGAAATATTAGTGTCTGCATCATATCCTCATCTACAGTCATTTTGTTTATCAGTCTATTGAGTCTATGTAGCCTACATATACGCGCAGTTAATGCGTCAAATAGTCTTCCGTAAAATGTATTTAAGTTAATTTTATGCGCGAAAAGGACTGTCGTTTATTTTATATGCTCATAGAAAAATTACAGTTTGTCTGTTCGATTGATTGGAACGCCGTACTTTCACACTCAAATGCCGGCGCGCCAACCCTCGACTTTGCCAGAAACCAAGAAAAAACACACAGGATAATCACTGGGCGCAGAACGACACCATGTATGTTGTTTACAACTTACAACTTTTGTGAAATTGATGACTGGTGCGCGTGTAGAATGACGTCATCTCAGTTCTGCAACATTGTTGCCAACAGATCATTGACGCGGCGCTCGAATGTACTTCTTGTTGAGTTCATTGGCTCTAGAAAGGTCGAGGTCGTTCTCATGGTACCAGCCCTGTATTTTTAAAGAGGTGCGGACAAGACATACCTCAAAACGTAATGGGAAACTTCGAGCACTAACAAATATAGTCCGAATATAGTAACAAATATAGACTATAGTTTTTTAGTTATTCTCTGTCGGGCATACCCTGTTTTCGCCGCCTGGAATTAGCCTATCAAAAACAAAACGCCATAGCCACTCGGACTATATTAGAAATATTGATGCCTTTGTCTTTCAGTTAAACTTCAAGTCGCCGCCAAGTTAACCATAAACGTAAGCCAGCGTTTTCTCAATGCACCAACACAGTTTTGAATCGAAAACTTGCTTCCGGATTTAAAACTTCATGGGCAAAAACTATCAACTGGATAGCGATGTTGTGGATTGGTTGCTGTGATCGGTATTATCTGGAAGGTGTAAGTTTTAGCCTACATTGATATACTTTTGTACAATACTCTTTTTCTTCTGAGAAAAGAACGACAATTCGCCGCACAGTAAACGGTAGGATTCGTCGGTAGTCTTGCATAGGGTTTATGGAATCATGGTTAGGTGGTTAATTTGTAGAAATCCTAAAGTTAAACGGGATGTATAGTTCTTAAGTTGTTTTGTTACTGCAAAATGAATTTTTTTTTTCCTTTCTTTCTTTTTTTTTTTTTTATAAGGAAATTCTCTGTAACATAATTTTGCAGAACATAGAATTTTCGTTTTTAAAAATCCGTTAAAAAGTCTTTAGTTTTGTAAATTGATCAGTCTTAAATCTTTGTGTTTATGGAAATGAAATGGAGAGAAAGATGAACAAATAAAAAACAACAACATTCATTTGCTGTAGATTGTTTGCCGCTCAAAGAAAATGGAAACATTGGGTATGACGCAATGATACAATGTTCCTTTTGCTCGAGAAATTATTGGCGCTCATTGTGGGCGTGGCTTCATCGTGGCGCCACGTTGTCATGATTGACGCGTGACTCTCAAAGGCAGTAAAAAGTTTAACTCGCGGGATTTTGAAACTGCAATCTGACATTATTTTCAAGTCGATTTCTGAATACATAAATTAAAGTAGGTTACAAGTCTGAAGATTTTGTTAAATACATGTGAGTCAACAATAGTTTTGAATTTTAAGGGAGTAAACATTTGATAATATCGTGATGCACGGAAAATGGGTGTGTTGTTGATGACAATGGGATTCCTTATTTCCAAATTACATTTAAAAAAATGAACGTTTAACATGATTTTCTCACAAATTGTGATCAATGACATGATTTAAACGAAACGGTCGCAGCGATTTACGATACCATCTTAATTGTGAGGTGAGTACAGATACTAGAGATATTCTTTGATAAAATTTATAAAGGCGCTGCACAGTTGCAGTGCATCTATCTGTTCATTACAATACAATCACAGGCAATAAGTTTTCTCATTAATTGATAAATCTTATTATTGTAAATTATTTTATAGACTGATAAACCCATAATGTGACAAATGTTATTCCAAGCATTTTATTTTACTACTAAATAATTGTTCATCGCTATGAATTATCCAGAATAATTATTGGTGTTTTGATCGGCATAAATTATCATCATTATTAATATTTTTTTCCAACGAAAAAAACAAAAACTATAAGAATTCATAATAAAACCTATTATTTATTTTGGAAGAAAGAACATTGAAGCAAATACTGATTAACGCGGTTGGCAACAAAAGTTATGTTGTTTGTACATTGTTGAAACTGTTGCACTTGTACTTCACAGAGAATGTTACGTCGTAGTTTTTGTTTAATTGTCTTGTTCAAGCATATTTCATCCTTGGTTTTGAGTGCATGGTAAATGGGATTTGATTGTGTCGAAAATTTTACAATATTTTCTAATGGTTTTATCGAAAAGACATTTCTTAGCCCATTAATGAACAAAATGAATAGGAGATAAAACATACGACATTCACTTATAACTATTTTGATCACGTCTTCACTCATCATTATCTTTTGTATAGTTGAGACATTCTTCAAAATGTGTGAATGGAATCTATAGACTAGTAGTTGCAGATTTTCGACAAACAATAAATAGTATATTTTTTGTTGTAAAGGTGTGTGAGCCAGTAGATAAACCAAATGTAGACCAATCCATATGAAATTCTGTTCAATGCAGGGGCTATGTTAGTCCGAGGGGCTCTGGCGATAGTTTTTTAGTTATTTCCTGATGGGCAAAAACTAACGTCAGGCATTATCAAAAACAAAACGTCAGGGCCACTCGGACTAGGGCTATGTGGGCTGTATCTGAGTTTTTATTTATTTTATTTTATTTTGTTTTATTTGTTTAATGCTGTACTTATAATGCTATTTGACTCATATGTTGGCGTATACCAGCGCAAAATAAAAACATCTTGATAGATCGGCTTCGTGTTTTAAGAGGACCGTATAACTGGCAGTATAGCTAGGCCTACCACCCGCAACTTGGGACCTCACCACATCCCATTCACATAAAATACTTAACCCAATAATAGGAAAAATAAATTTTAATCAATATGCAGTAGGCCTATAGAATCTTTAATTGGCTTGAGTAAAACGTGAATGTACCTGCTTAGGCTGCCGATCCACCCGTCCTAAATACAGGTGTTAAATGAGATGAGGGCTCGTTGACCTTTAGGTGAGAAGTTTCACACATTTTACCATTGTTCCCAATGTCATTAGACCTGCGATGTAAAGACACAACTAGAAGAGTCCGTCAACCTTTGTCGTAAATTGTTGGAAAGACAGTGTTTGAAAAGGTCTACTGGCGCGTCATGCAGGCCTATAGGTACATGGTTTTGTAACTTTATATTAATTTTGAGAGAAACCCGCGTATTATTAATTTATTTAAACAGTCGCCTTCTTACCTCCTTGGTGTATATAGTCTGCTTGGACATAGAACAGGGCCATGTTTTGTAGTGATATTCGGTAAATTATTGTTAAATAGGCGGTTCGTCGTGGGGCAAATAAGGCTACAACTCCGGGACTATATGCAATGATATATCGTGTACCTGCAGATCAATGCAATTCATTTTAACAGTTTGTAACAAAATTAATTACTCTTAAATCAATTATACAACAAAAAAAATCAATTAGATTTCTCTCATATGACAGATTTTCTTATTTTTTACCTGCTCGATTTTTCCGTAACTGTGGCAAAAATATTGAGCATATCGATAGCTGATCAACGCATACCTCTGCCAATGGTTATAAAATGTACTCAACATTATGACCTTTCTCTCACTTTCTCGCGTTACTTATCATGTATTGGCGGTAAGCCAACGTCTCCAACGTCACGTGATGTTTAACCTATAGAATACATTATAATAAAGCCAATGGTGCACGGTTACAAAATGATGCATTACTATAGATCCAATTTTCCATATTTATTAAAACAAATGTTTAAAAAAAGAAGACAAACTTATCACACAAAAACAACTATAACAATGGAGTAACGTGAACGATTGGCTTTGACGTACTTTCTTGCGCTACTTATTATGTAAGGCAATATTTTCTTTATGTTCGTTAATGTCACGTGATGTTTTACCTGGGAACAAACGGCAATAAAGCTAATAGTGCAACTTAATGTTTAGTTGGCTGTTTAAAATCTCACCTGGGTAGGCCCAGTCCTTGATAACCTATAATGTAGATGTATACCCTTTTTTTTTTTTTATAAAGAGTCTTCAATTATTAAATAAATTTTTAAAAACTTGTACAACAAGTTAGTCAACGATTTGTACAAGATAAACAAGTGAATGTACATGGACACGATTCGATACCTGAACACTTTCCTAAGTTTGAATTACAACTGACGGATGCAAAGGCTATACAGGTGTTTTATTGTATTCAAGTACTTTATTACTGATTAAGTAGAGGGGTTTTTTATCCCACCATTTTATAAAATACAAACAAATTCAAATAATACAAAGTAAGGCGAGAGGCCAAATACGAGCCTTGTTCGGGATTTGAACCCGTCCCACTCGACAGTATAGATACGTTGTTTGTATGGCGCAGTCCCGTAAAGGCTTAAACTTAATGGAGACTTTATAGGTTTTCTTGTCACACCCGCTCTTCACCTCACGACCAAATGAAATATATTGTGTCTTAGATATTGTTTTTTGTGTTCAATGAACTTCTACGTTTGTTACAAACAAAGACCCTCCGTATCGCGTTGTAGCAAGGCCAACTGCATATCTGTCGTACGTCTGGCATGCGGTTTGTGTTTCTAAACACGGCAGGTATGCATACCAACATCTTCAGGTGTACTTCAAAGGCGGTGAAATCGACACTCCGCCAGATGACCTATATGATACCTGAAGATTACACCGGCCACCTGTATACGTGATTCGGTGAATACGCGGTCCAGGTCTGAGCACTTATCACTGAGTTTCAGTGTTTACAGTATACCTTTCTGATCGGACCATCCCACGACCCCTAGCCCTGCAGGTTACTCCGGTCACACTGACCCATGACACTCAAATTTCACCAACATAACACATGGAAATTGAACATTCGTAATTAATTGGAAGGAAACAAAAAATCGGAAAAGGCGATTTTTAGTGGGCGAGTAAAATTGCTATCATTAGAGGAATAAGTTGATAAAAAGTGGGAAAGAGAAAGAAGAGTGAACTCTAATTATGTGTATTTGCTTTAACAGAAAAAGCTATATAGTATATCTGGCTATAATCCAATGCTAAATGAAGCGTTTTGGTGATAATGATTCCATCGTCAAATCTATAAAGAACACTCAAATAATCATTAATTCCCCGAGTGTACCTTTTTTGGAAAAGATGAAACCATCTGTATAGAACCACAAAGGCAAAAACAGTTCTCTAGAAAAGATGGCACAATCTTTATGGAACTATTACGACAAAAACGGCTCTTTGATATAATAAAAGAGAAATACTGGGACAAGTTGCTGTGAGGGTTCCATACAGACCCATAAAATAGGACCCACCAGGGCCATCACTGAAGAACATGAAAGAGTTCCATTAGAGCCATATTGTTCTAAGATTGTAGAGACAGAAAACTTATACCTTGCCTCCGCAGAGTTTCAACGATGTACCCGGAAGTTAAGTACCTCACAAAGAATGAGACGAACAGGCCCTGTTAATAAAACATTAGTTACAAATTTTAACTTTTTAAATATATCAATATAGCTTTAACATTATCCACATCATAAACTTGACGTATATGTGTCTATATATATGAATGGATATATTCAAATAATTCCATGATGTAGTTTCAAGCATTGCACTGTAGAGAACTTTTGAGAGTTTTTGTCAGATCCCAATGTTTGAGGTTATTTAAAGGTTCTTTGAAGAAATTGCAAAGGTTAATAACGAATGAGACGAATGAGATGGTTATTTAAGTGATCTTTAGAAAAGATGGGACCATCTGTATAGAACCATTACCACAAAAAAACGTTTCTTTTATATCATAGGTAAAGGAGAAATACTTGGAACATTTACATATAGCTATTTCCTTAAAATACAGGGATAAAAAGTAATGTACATTTTCAGTGCATGTCCATTAAAAAAAGTTTTATTGTCCTTTTAAGTTTTCCATTATTTACCAGAATTTAGCATAATTTTAAAGCAGGCAGAACAAGTGATTGATTGATTGGTATTTAATGTCATGCATAAGGCTATTTCACTTATATGACAGTGGTCTTTCTAACAATAGTTGACACTAGCACAACCAAAATGTTAAATGTTTTCATAATGAATAATAAACACTTGCAAAAATATGATAGGATAAATGTTTAGTTAAAGCAAACATTTCGTATTAACTTTATATCGTTTAACATATTGCAATTATGTGTCCTTGTTTGTTTGCTTGTTTCAGTTGCCAATTTCTGACCTTTCATTAGAGTGCCATACAGAACCAGGAAGGGTTCCACCAGAACCGTGACTGAAGAACTACGAAGGGTTCCATTAGAGCCATAGTGACATTTCAGATAGATATATTCTCTGCACAACGTCAAACGTCATCACAATCTCAAAGTTCACTTGCATTGATGATGTCATGCAGAGTATATTGCTACATAAAACGTCAAAAACACCTAGTACCTTTGACGTCATTATTAATGTTATATAATCAAGGTTTCATGTAAAACAAAAAAGTAGTGCCGAGCCCCATACAAAGGTGAATGCCAAGTGAGCCTATGGTAGAGATTGTTGTTTTACATGAACGGTCTGGATAAGTGGTCAAGATTCTCTACAAGTGCATGGTGCACCAGACCTTGCAATGTCTTGAAAGCGTGAGTGACCAATCATGCAGCTTTTAGATAAAGAGTTTTGTATCTATATTACAGTCTAGACTCGCGGTCGTGGTTTAGTTTTTAGAGTGTGCGCTTACTAATCCTTTTTCGGTGTACTGGTCACGGGATCGAGTCCGTCTGTCAACCATCAGTGATATGAGTAATTCACGCGATGAGGCCCAGGCAAATTGCGGGCTTGTTGTTATGAGGTTTCCTCTCGGTTTTCCATTGTGATCAGGGGAGGACCAGTGCGAAATGGACAATATAAGGGACATTCTCTACACCCCAATCAATCAAACAAACAAAATATATCAGTCTATCATACCATATAGCCTTATTAAGAGATACAGAGATAGAATGCATGTTAATGTGTAATTTCATTTTTATTTTTTTTCATTTACCATTTATATTGGTTCAATTAATACTATCCGATAATTTTTGATGCATTGAACTTTCTGACA
This sequence comes from Mopalia ciliata, assembly GCA_034783835.1. Classification (NCBI taxonomy): domain Eukaryota; kingdom Metazoa; phylum Mollusca; class Polyplacophora; order Chitonida; family Mopaliidae; genus Mopalia; species Mopalia ciliata. The sequence goes on from JAVFBW010160695.1 coordinate 9,750, forward strand.
CAATTTATACGCCAATTGCGAATTAAAATCGCCCATTAGGCTCGTTAAACAAGCGGGAATATATGGTTCAAGTATCTGTTTGCAACCCGCCATTTTTCACACTTTCGACGTGAATGTCGACTTTAAATTTTAAAAGTAGAGCCAGTACCTCCTATATATTACACTCAAAATGTCATGTCTACCTCGTCAAACATACAGAATTGATTCGAAAGGGATCTTACAACTGTATTAAGCAGGTAAGTCTACTTGATTCAAGTTTTGGGCTCTGTGCCAAATTCTGACATTCTACTTTATTGGGGAATATGGTTGGAGTATGGCATAACACTGAGCCAAGACATCGTGACTGATGTGAAACGAAACAAAATTAGGGAGATATGTCCCATATCATTAGTTTTTGGTCAGTACAGTCAGCCTGTTGAAATTGACTTTTTATTATTGAGACCTAAACCTATGACCTGCACTGCATTGTGTTCAATCCGGTCGTAAAATAAATCCTTCTTAATGCAGCTCCCACCCTCAAAATCGTGTCGACAGGTGCTTGGTATATAAGGTCTCAGAAACAACCATTTCTTCATAAATTCTTCACCATTTCACATCAACTAGTTCTCAATATCCAGTTAAACCATTTTCCATTTCAAACACTTCACCATAATTCCGGTTCTATTGCGCAAAAAGCACACATGAATATTAAGAAATCAAAATTTGATTCACCTGACTGAAAGTGCAGTAAAACAAGTCCAAAAACGATGACAACTTATAAGAGATTACTGTTACTGAGACATTATGTTACCAGGCACTTTTGGAGATTGAGGCTGGGAGCTGCCTAGAAGAATGTATTTTACGACCGGATTGAAAGCAATGCACTGCAGGTCAAACTAGTACGTTCCTATGGTCATTTAGGGCATGAGGTTATGACGTTGAAACCTGACATATACAATGGCCACAAGAAAATGGTAAGATGTCATTTTAGGATTAATTGGGACCCACATCAATGCTAGTCAAACAGATCCCAGCTTCTACTTAATATTAAATTCGGCATGGATATATCTAGCTCTTTATAACATATCTATAGCAATGCATTGAATAATTAGCCCTTAATAACATATCTAGCAATAAATCAAGGTCTAAATTAACATATCCAGGAATTGGAAAAAGTGCATTCTGTCTAGAATTAGTACGTCCAGCTCAGCATTACAAATTACAATCTCAATCCATTGATTTTTAGGCCTGTTATCACCACACCTGAATGAACTTTTACAACCCGGAATTAGTAGTCTCATTAATAATGGGATAAACATAAATATTTTCTCAGTATCCTCTGATAAAAGCATGCCCGTTTCCAGAGGGTTGGTAGAACAGTATGAACTTTTAAACATCCTATTAAAATATGTTACTAGTAGTTTTTAGTCTAGAGTCTTCAGCTGCAGTGTCTATGGAGAACCCAAACTGACATGACATAGCCTTCCCTGTTCGCAGTAACACTGTTTTGTCAATCCTCTAAACAAACAGCGACTTAAGTCAGCGGATAAACACAAAATGATTTACATAAATGAATATGTACTTCCAGCCCCGAATATTCATTTTCAGCCTGGAATTAATACGTCAAGTCATAAATAACTAATTCCATCCCTAAACTAATATCAGCATCCGTGTAATATTATTCCCAAACCCTATTTTTTTTAAATATCAATTATGAACTAATATTTCCATCTATGTTCGGGATATTCAACCAACTCAATGAGAGTATTGCATATGTAACCACCCCTACAGACACCATTTTAATCGGTTATTTTAATCGCCAGGGGGCGTAGTTGTTATTCTATTTATATGTGATTTATCGGCCAAGAGTTGTATTATATGCAGAGTTTCTCGGAAATAAACTCTTGTCTAGAGGAGATTATCTACAGCGTGATTGATG
>JAVFBW010160706.1:0-21196 GCA_034783835.1 Mopalia ciliata
CACCTGCCTCCGCCGTGGTTTAGCCATAGTCCTAAAGCGTCCTCTCTCGTGACAGTACAAATATCAACTAACACACAAGCCAATCATTGTCTCTCTTTATACGTTAGTCCCACTCTCAAACGACTGACTAAACATCATTAAAAAAGAATAAACGACTCTTTCTAGAAATATACATATAAATAGTTATGTTATGTCAAACACTATGACGGGTAAACGTTGAGGTCTCCCTATGATCAATTTAACAGTGACCATAATGACTGAAGCAGACGAGAGCTTGAGTGACGTCACGTGTAGACATCGAGCCAGCCCTGCCCTGGATTGAACTAGTTCATGTGCACTGAGCCCTACGTCAATCCAGGGGTGACTCGATGTCAACGCCTGACGTCACTCATACCCTACCGATAGCTTCGCCATTTTTTTCTGTTACATATTCGTTGTGTTGAGAGGTCATGTTATACCACGCTAATACTGCTGTTATAGAGAAACTGAGTAGAACGGCGATGATTAAAATATGACCACATACCCAAAGGAAGAACTTTCACCCAAATACAGGTCGTAACTTTATTTTTTCGATGAAAAACACCCCCTGATCAACTCAGCTCACACGACTGAGGCCAGTCAAAAAAGTTCGCTGTAAAAATAACACCACGTGAAAGAGCACCTTCGCTTTGCCTAAAAAACATCACCGTCTCCACCGTTTACGCAACGAAGAGCCGTCAACAACCCCGAAGTCCAACGCAGGGAAGCACACTTCAGCTTTGTTTTCGATCTCTGAGCAGTACAATCCAAGAATTTCTCAAACGGCCGCGCTCACTGCATATAAAGAGCTGCGCCATCTCCATTCCTCATAACACAATCATGAAGCCAGAGACAGTTAGTAAAATCGGACCGTATAGTATGACTGATCATCCAAGACATACAACGCCATCCCTGAGAGGAAAGAAGAAGCAGACGAAGAAGTCAACCGAGCCGGGACGGCTTCATCTCAAACATCACCTAGCGGCCCTCCCTGAAGTTAGAACACTTTCGGCGGCTAGACGGGAGTCCCTCATCATTACCTTCGGTACCTGGGGGGGGAAGTCACCAAACTCTGGGAGCGTCGTGTGATGGCACCCATCGCGGGAACTTTCCCGCAGGAATCGTTACGGCTCACAGAGGAGGAAGTTGACACCTATCTCAGAGATCTCGACACCCGCCAATTAACCGAATAACCGTTAGAGGCCATGACGGCAACGGCAGCTCTAAAGTTGGAGGCCCTGGTAGCCTCACTTCGACGGTCTCTTCTTCATTCTCATCTTCGTTTTTATTCATCCAAGTCTTCCGGTAAGAAAATAAAACTGATTCTTACTCAACGCCGTCCAGACAACGTCTCTGATGTCTCCTATTTTTCCTGTTTAGTATACACCTCTTCTATACAAGCTGGCCTACTGCGCTACAGCCGCCTTCGTCGTCTCCACCGACTCCGTCGTCATCCTCCTCCTCTTCTTCCTCGTCTCCTTCTCATCCTCATCTCGTCAGCGTTATCGGAATCCTTCGCTTCTTGCTCCTCGGTATCCAGGTTGATGCTGCTCTCAGTGATGCTTGTTCTGCCCCTTGGATGTCCATTCATTTTGTACTCCAGTAAACGTGGTGCTTCCATTCGACCCTTCAGTGACCTCGTCATCCTCGTCCTCATCTTCCTCTGCCTCCTCCTCATCCTCATCTCGTCAGCGTCATTGGGTTCCTTCGCTTCTCGCTCCTCAGTCTCCAGGTCGATGCTGCTCTCACCGATGATGTTCTACATCTTGGATGCGTGTTCATAGTATATTCTGGTAAATTTGGTGCTTCCATTGAGATTCACTCATCTGACAGCCAGAAATCGGGCAACAGGTTTTTCTCTACATTCCAAAGGTCCTTCTAAGGGCCACCCAACTCTTCCGAAAAAGGTTTCTATCATATGCAATGCCAATCTAACACCAGACCCCACACACACCTTGACTTAAGGCGCTTAGTATTTTTTTAAAAAATAACCCTCCAACAACCACAATATACACCACCAGACACAGGCCAAGGTCCCATCGAATTACTACATAAATACGTTTGGGGAGCCGAAATGGCACCCCCACGTATTTATGTAGTAATTATTTACTACATGCTAACGCATAACCCTTCGTTATTATGAAATAGCAAATGTGACTCGAGTTGCTCACACTATACTACTTGTATTGGTTCACTGACTTTCCTTTGATTTTACCTAACAGTTTGTAATTTACCAAGGAACTGTAGTTGTATGAGGCAGTAAACATACAACGAAAACAAGAATATAAGAAATATAATTTAATCGAAAGTCAAATATAATGTACATAAAATTGTTTGAATATTTACACATACATAGAATACACTGACTAAATAATTACAAAAAAACATTATTGCAAATATGATTCAATAGACTATATAATCCCAAATGAAATATCACAGATTACAATATGGTTCTATTGTTCTCATTTCGCAAAAGATTGTCTAAAGTACGCTTGATTGAGCTTAGAGCAGCATCAACAGCCTTGAGATGTGTTCGGAAGGACAAGATACAGAAACGAATATACACATTGCTTTCTGCTATAGTTGGCGTGGTACATATAATCCCCTCTTTGTTGATTATCTCGAGCCATTTCCGTGTCATCTCATTCCCCTGAGAACATCTGAAGGCTAAAATCGATAGATCTGGTTCCATGTAAACAGACACGTTTTCCATCTGACTGAGAGTTTCATAAGCATATTTTGTCAATTTGATTTTCTCGGTGAGTTGAGATTTAACAGCTTCAGAACCAACGGTTTTCAACATCATCCAGACCGGGAAGGCTCGAAACGGACGTGTGTACTCAAAGGACAAGTCCATGGGAGAGTACTCTGACACTTGTTCATGAGACTGTATGTAAGGGGCGCTTCCTCTGGACATTGCCGATGACAAAATGGGACCATCTCTGATCAGTACGGCTGCAGTTCCACATGGCGCCGATAATCCTTTATGAAAATCTAGTGTGATTGAGTCAGCCTTGTTTATTCCTAGATTAAATAAAATAAAAATAAATAAAATGACCAACTTGATGGCAAACATTGATAACAGGATAGTGAAAAAAGAATCCTATCCATCCGTATTTTAAAAATAAGATCGTGCAAATCGCTGGTTTGATGTTTAGCATTTAGGGTGTAAAGACAATCTTAAGGTCTAACTGGACCCTTGCTCGATTTTCAGAACACCCGTTGAATTTAGCCTCTTACGAAGACGAATACAAATCTAAACTTTATATATGTATATAACTTTGGAAATGTTTTAAATATTCAGGATAACAGATATGTGAATGTGGTAAAAAATACAATTATTATATCTAAAAATATTGCAAAACGAGTAAATGTCACCAGTGGAAAACTGACTGCATTTTTCATGGTTATTTCTTGATGTGCAATAACGATAAGACTTAATAAATTTGTTGACCGAGTAGAAAGGTCTTTGAACTAGGAAACGGTGCCTGATTTAAAACAAAAGTTGTATTAGAAGGATCGCGGCGGTTGTTTGTGTCTTTCCTACCCTGCAAAGTATTGTAAAGATGTAACATACAACTTTCAGAAAAAATCAAGGTCAAACTTCTAAAAATTAAAGCATTGCTTTTTAGATCGAATTGTGCTCCTAACAATGGTACATATTTGGAGTTTCTAACATGAATCGTTTTCTAGAAATACGCCTTTCACAATGTAGAGTCTACTTTAAACTTTGGAGGCTAATGATCAGCTTACCTTTGCATCGAGCTCTAACGTTGTCATCAAGCAGAAAGAATCCCCCGTATGCAGCATCAACATGCAACCAAACGTTATGTTTCTTTGCGATTTCCTGTATTTCGTCAAAAGGATCCAAAGCTCCCATACATGTTGCACCCATTGAAGCTATCACCAGAAACGGTATGAGTCCATCCTTTAAATGATAACAAAAATCAAATAAAAATCTACAGGGCATAGTTTGTTTCATAAAATTTGCATTGGCAAAGTATAATATCTAAAAGCATAATAGTTGTTTGTACCTATAAATACAAATACTTTCACCATTGTTGCACGTGAAACTTAATTAGCCGTTTAACAATTACAATGAATAGTCAACGTCCCGGTCGTTATTACACCGTGGATTTGAAATAAAATCCACTTACGAACGCGAAACTCGGACATGTCACGTTATTAGCTAGTGGCGTCTGCTTTACGGTGTCCAGCTTTATAAGTTGGTCTTCCCTTCAATATAGTTAGTTCGTTTGTTTGATTGGAGTTTAACGTCGTACTAAAGGAACCCTCCAACAGAGAGCAGTACATTTTCTCCACAGTCACATTACTACCGGACCAGGACAAATCGCTTCGCATTGTATGGTTATGCGAGGGTGGTTATTTAAGTTCGAACATAGGGTTAATCAATCGATTGATAAATTGTTACATGGATGGATCGATACATCGACCCGCCGCCCGTTGAACAGACGAATGGATGAATCTATGGATTGTGATTGACTGATGGATCAAACGGCCGATCGACTGTTTCTACCTTCATAATAAATATTGAATTGGATTTTGTTTTTAGTTGTGTATTCTTATAAGATTGCCTTTCTTGTTTTGATTTCTCCTCCCCCTCCCCCCCCCCCCAAAAAAAATATTAAAACAATAATATCTTCCTTTGATGAGAGTAAATTTTTTAAAATGCTTTAGTCTGTTATATTTGACTCATTTTTCGGTTTCAAGAACATTTATTTTGACAAGTTATATTCGATAAAAGATTATTGCCGTGTTTGTCTGACACATTATTTCTAACTTCGTATTCTTAAATTTCTTATAATTCGGTGAAAATCTAGATAAACTCTAATAGAGCTAACCAAAGATAAGACTTTATTTGTCATACTGTTTACACTTACCGCTATGTCCTCTTTAATCATTTTCTTCAGGGAATCAGACAAAATGCGGTGCTTAACTGATGGTACATGTCGGTAGACGCAATGGCCTAGTCCAGCAACACGAAGTGCCCGGATACTCGAGAGATGAGTGTGGTCAGCCACGTAGACAACAGCTCTGTGTGAAAAATAGAATTGGTCAAAAATTAATCAGCAATGTGTTTCTGCAAGATGCAGCGCTGGAATGATACACAAATAGCAAATGGTTACGTATTACAAATACTGTTTTCTGCAGCAAATAGAAGACAGTTTTAGTTAACAAAGTTTGGATTGACGGACTGATCACAAAGTTTTAAAATTCGATTTCAAAAAAGTGTGTATGAATATTATTAGTGTATATTTTACTGTTGTGACAATAGGACAATGTCAGTGCGAGGGCTGCTTGTTTTCATTTCTGTAAAAGATTCAATATGAGTGAGATATAGTTTTTCCGCCGAGCTTTTTACGTATTTTGAGTAAGGTTAAGTAAGATCTTGCTGGACCCCTTGGGCTCAAACTTAACAATTTTTTTTATCGCTTAGATTAAAAGTAAGGTATTCAAACTATATGTTGGCGAAAAAACTAAATTCTTATTAAAACAGTTAAAATGGAGCCTATTATTTAGTCTCCCCATAATCATATATTCAAGTGTCAAAACTTTAATTGCCTATTTCTGCCACTTCTTTTTTCAGCAGACTCCAATACATTTCCCCTGGCTTATTTCTCGAAAATTATTCAAGCAAGCAATTTCAAATTTGCACCATTGCAATCCATTGTTTTCTCAAAGCTGTATTTTACATTTTAATAAGAGTTTCCAAGAAGGGATAGCGAACAAATTCCGCTGAGATCATACTTATCAAAATTTTAACAAAATGAGGCACCATTTACTACATCAAAGACTATTCTACTTGGTCAACTAATTTATTGAGTCTTGTAATTATTGCACTTCGAGAGATAAACCATAAAAAATGCAGTCTATTTTTGTCTGTTGACATTTAGTCATTTTGCGTAAAATGAACCTTAAACCTTTCGAAGCATACTCTTCAAAAAGATGCATTGTAGCTTGATGAAGAGTAGAATGAAGAAGACAGTGGATCCTTTTCGCATTAGATCCCGTAATACAAGAGATTTCCTTACCTTGTATAAAGGTCACTAGACTGGAGAAGATGATCTCGAGCAGCGGAGAATGCTATCACGGCCCCCATCGATGTACCGGAAACAGTGACACCATTGGAGGTGTCTGGGTAACCCACTATTCCTTTAACCCAGTTTATTACACTCTCTTCAATATCACAAGCTCCTGTAAAAAATAACCACACAACTACATTGAACAAGCTTCATTCAACAACACTATCCGTAAGAACAAAGGTGCGTTTGGTTATCTCCCCTTATAAACTTTTAGGAAAAAATTGCCCTATTGGACCCTTTACGGTTCTATTGTTATGACTGTGGTGGAACCCTTTGTGGTTCTGTACGGAACCCTCAGATAAACTGGTCGATGTATTTATCCTTGTCTTTCCATATCAAAGAACCATTTATGCCATGGTTCCCTTTAGAACCATCCCGGTTCCATTTAGAACCATCCTCTTTTCTACAGAACCCTCAAAGAACCCTTATCTCTAAGAATGTATGTGTTGGTAAATGTTTAATTTGTTTTGGTGTGAAGAATTATATATAGGACCGTTTCGTCCTGGCTGCCGAGCCAATTCCTATTTTCATGGGAAATAAGTTTTGTTGAAATCAAAATACAATTATATAAAATGTAATACTGACCTGAGTTGACGAATGGAGCAGCTGGTAAAATATGGGTGAGACTGGCAACATAGTCAGCAATAGCGTATATAAAATGTCCTGAGCCAGGAATCAGTCCGAAAAATGTCGGTCTGGCGGGATCAATACCTTCAAGTAACAAAATCAACAAGGTAGGGTTGTAGTCAGTTTAGAATTTACTTGCTAGAATTTGGTCTCAGTTTTATTAAAAAACAATATTTTGTACTCAAGCTGAGATCAAAGTTCCAGCCAATTTTAAAAACAGATGCAGTATAGACTTGAGCAAAGAGATCGGACTTTTTACGCTTCTTCCATGCACGAGTTTAAAATAAGGCATGTATGTTTCGTTCTCTTCTACTTCCGGGTACCTTGTTCAAACTGTGTCAATATGTTTTGAATACAGATCTTTCAGAGACGAAATATGTTGTGCTGTTTTGTGCAATTGTAGGATCTGAATGGCCTTAGAAGACCTATTTAGGCTGAACAAGTTCATCAAATAAAGCAAATTTATAAACAAAGGTTTTATTGTATCATATCTTACTTGCTGAGGATACGACGTCTTTGTCGAATATCTTCATAACTTTCTGCAAAGGAACTGTTTCTCCTCCAATTTCCAAAATGTCCTTTAGGTCATCTATGGGCTCCGGACTAATTTCTTCCGTAACATGTTCCTCCTGTCTGTTCTCCTTATTTTCCGTTCCCTTTTTTGTTACTAAAACTCGTCTTTGATTATCATTATTTTTAAGTCTTTGTTTCTCTGTGGAGGGACGGTCTAAATTCTGCACACGTTTGAGAAACTTGTTGGTATACCTTGACATGACAGCCATCGCTTGATTTTGTGCATCTTCATCGTCCGTTGTCTCCCAAAACTTCTCAACGTTTTGAACGAATTGCAAATGTTTATTGTCCATTGTTGTATTTAGTTATTGATGATGTCTAAAAGTAAACATAGAAATATAGCTTATTGCTTTGTCATATCGATGGTTATTAAATTGGTATTGGTCAAAAAAGAAAATACCAGATTTGATGTAGAAAATGATAGATTGTTTAAGACTTATACGTTGGTTTATTTAACAATTAAAACACGAACTCCTGAGGACCGCCACGTTAAGATTTACTTTCAAGAGGTTTCAGCCCAATGCCTTTCTCAACTGATTTATAGAAAATTTAGTTTTCTGTCATAACACTAATACCAGAAGATGAAGCCAAGTACTCAGATCGCTGTTGCCCTACGCCAGTATTCATAAAGCTACTTAGTATTTCTTAAAGTTAAGAAATATTAAGCCAAATTTCAGATGTTCCTTTGAACATGAAAAAGGTTAAATGTGAAATAACTAAGTTGACATTTTATTAATTTCACTTATAATTTTTTTTACGATCATACAAAGTTACAAAAAATGGTGCTTATGTCTTAACTTTAAGAAATACTTAAGTAGCTTTGTGAGCATGGGCCGTGGTACTTTAAAAGCAAAGTGGCACCATTAAGCCTATACGGTTTGTGATGTTTTGTATTACATCCAGTGATTGTCCCGTATTTGTCATGTCAGTTGTGTCGAAGGTTGTTTCCTTCACACATTGGGCTGATACGCCGTCATGTGAGTGAAATAGCCTTTAGTTCAGCTGTAGATCCCAATTTAAACAAAGCAAAGAAGAATAGCTGAGCAAGAAGAGAGAATTTCTCTGATTCAGGAGTGGAGCGGAAAATATCGTTAAACTGTTACATTCCTAGAAAAGTGACTATTTTTCATTTTAGCAAAATTGTGGATTTAGTTTATCATAGCTATAACACTTAGGGTTTGAAAAAATGTCAGCGTATTTTAAGTCAAACGACGACCTTATATACATTTAATGAAATGCATATTTAATGAAAAAAACAATTCTAGGGATTGGAAAGAATAATGTTAGGTCAAATGAAACCAGAATCAAAGACTCAGTAATTATATTAAAATCTTATCACTGTCACAAAACAATACCCCTTTTCACAAAATGTATGAACGCTTTTAATTTAAGTTTATAACTTAAGGAATAAGTATTTCCATTAGTATTATATGTGATAGATTTTAAGAGGAATATATTAACAGATCCAAAATTATTTCTAACAAAACCGTTTTCTAATGATTACTTGCCGGAATTGTTTCTAATGAACATACCTTTAAATCCAATAATTAACATCTATTGGTTAATTAATACGTTAATTAACCTATAAGAGTTGAAATCAATATTAGCGGGAATATTTTAACTCAATTTAAGGTACATTTTCGCAGCTCAGCAAAGATATTTGAGATACTTACGGTCGAGTTTGCTACATGTTAAGACTGTCAATTTACAATAAGCAGACTTCTTATTTAGCATTGTTGCTCCATAAAAACGTTAACATGACGCAAAAAAACCCGTAATATACGGCCTGTGAACACAGCAACCATCAGGAAATCTTTATTTCCATGGTTGCGACGTTTGGTTTAATCCTCCAACCCTTTTGGCTGTTCAACGCACAGTCCACAGCGTAAACTGTAGTTTTTCTTTACACATTGACTTACGTGTTCGCGATGCCGCCCTTAGAAGCAAAGCACTGTTCTTCGTCAGCTCGATAAAATAAAAGCTATTGATATATTAATTGACACCGACCAAGAGACTTCTTCAGAACCGATTATGAATTTTCAGTTATAAGTCGGGCCGAGCTTAAATAAAAGAGGCGAAAGTGGGACTGGCCGAATCTTACCGAATCACATAACGTATACTTTAAAATGAGTTCAACGTCACGCCATCCGGTTTCCGTTCAGTAAGACGTATGTATAGAATTCCCCGGCCTAAAATATCTTAATTGTTATGTACAGTCTATGTAACCGTGAGGTGGGCACGTGCGTCCATACATACACAAATAATGTCAACCAATCAATTTAATTTAATCGGAATAGTACGGGAAATTTCTTTTTTAAACCAAGGGGCAACTTTCTAAGAAAATCGTTTTTTGTAAAATCATTATCACAAGGACTACATGTCGGAACTGTCTGTGTGTATATATTCATAGAAAACTAGAATTCTGAGCATTACAAAAAAGTAAATTTAGTGAAGATTAAATTTAGTTAATATGGAAGGAAAAATACGTAGAGAATATTACACAGTGAAGTTTGAAATGTAACCATTGAATGGTTGACGCTTCGCGCCTCCTGAGTTCTTATCTGTTTCCCAATTGGATTGTCATCGTTCGTATCTGTCCCTCAAATGAGGACTATTTTTTTTATTAAAAATGGGCATGTGAGTGATTCAGTTTTTGCTCCAGCCCCAGGTTTTTGATGCTCATCAACTTGAAGTATGGCTAATTGAAAGGGACTGAACATTTAACTTTAACTGGTGTTTATGAACTATGACCTCATTTTCTCTGACTTATTGAATCAATTAGCCTTCCTTCTAGTCCCTCTACCTTTAGCCCCTATGTGCACTTTGCACTGTATACATAACTCGGGAACACGGTTGTGGTTTTATGGTTAGCGTGTGGGTATACCAATCATACGTGGATGTACCGCCCACGGGTTGGAGTTCATCCATCGATGTATTTAAGGGAGTCACAGAATCGATGAGGATATCGCGGGGGTTGCTTTTATGAACGTAACGGATTTCAACCGTGTGTCAGCTAAGAATAGTGTTTACTAGAATAATATAGTCATTTAATGTTATAACGGATTTCAACCGTGTGTCAGCTAGGAATAGTGTGGAATAGAATAATATAGTCATTTGATGTAATAACATGGAGTCACAAGAACGGTGTAAAATAGAATTATATAGTTTTTAAATGAAATTGCACGGAAACATAGGAACTGTGTGAAAAAGACCGTCCATTGTCATATAAGTGAAAAACGTTTGCGTGTGTCCTCAAACTCTGACCAAAGGAACAAGTCTTCATAACAGGACGACTGACGTACAGAAATAACATTTGAAGTCATTAGGCCTGACGTTAAAGCCGGATAATTAAATATAGAATACGTGAATAGGCGTGATTTGGTTAGCCCATGCCTTTCCGCCTACTCACATTGACATAGGCCTGTGTTTTTATAGACTTGTTGAACATGTATCTGCGTAATACCGGATATGTAAATTTCGAAGGTTGTCAAACGGCTAAATCCGGGGTGGTCCTCGTTATTACACGGTTACGCATCACTTCGCTCGGTCGTTATATATGTGCATAAATATACATCAAACTGGTCCTTCTTGTTTTGCCAGAAAACACATTTACAGACGTATGCTCTCTATTCGCACGCTAATGGATTAAAACCGTTGCCTTCCTACCTCCATAGCATTGTGTATAGATAGATATCTTGGTGATAAACCTCGATTGTGATGTCAAGTAAATTTAGGTATTTTATCTTAAATTGTACCGTATTCGTCCGACAATCTCAATTGTTTAAAATAACTGAAACTCATTTGTTATCATCAATTACCATGTAAATTTTCAACGTATGACTAGATTGCGACTTGGGATCTGCCTTCGACGTCACTATCTCACCAGAAAGTCAAGAGGCGGAGCTCAACTTTTAGCCACAGCTACGAAAATAATCCAGCAACTAACATAATTGAAAATAATCATTTTTATTATTTAAAAATAATTGTATTTGTAAGTATCTTAAAAAAAGGACAAACATTTATCTACAGATAAATGACTTCGTAATATAACATCGGCGTATATATACAGCTGTAATTTGTCCGACGACAGCAGAACAATTTTCGATTCTCGATTTCACCCAATATCACTTCATTCGAAACGGTTATGATTTTTGACCACGTGGTCAATACGCAAGTCACGGAGGTGAGACCGTGACAATTTTAACCAAATGACCGAGACTAAGAAATGAAGTCACAGAGCTACAGATCAATGCAATTATTTTGTTTTAATCACGAACAAATCCACTTCTTCCTAAATCGTGTCTAGACCACCTATAAATTTCACGCTGACTTCGTCGGATTAGGAATTTATGTCACAGAGCTACGGATCATTACAATTCATTTTTAAAGTTAAAAACAAATTTAATTTTGAAAATAAAGTCGATGTCTTCATATATTTTCTCTTTGGCTACGTGAGACTAAGAAATGATGTCACAGAGCTACAGATCCATCCAGTTATTTTTTAAAGATACAAACAAAATCATTTTTTTTTCTTAAATCTAGTCTATATCCGCCTATATTTCGTGTTGTTTGCGGGACGCTTACTGTTTGAGCCCAGTAGAGGTAATCATATCAATATAGATTTTGGAAGCTGTTCCCATTCGATAAGATGTATATATAGGTTCGAATCACGGTGGAGGAAACCACATTTTTCTGTCTTCTTTTATTCAATATACACAGACGCGCATACATACAATGGAAAACAATGCCGTCTACACTACTAAATACGGAGTTGCACACTCCTGATAACGGACTTTTAATATCATTGAATGAAGAGTTTTGAATTTGAATTTGTATTCAATCATTCCATATTGAGCTTCCAATGTCCAATTATAGGAGTGATAATAAATAAAAATGAAAAGGTACATCAAGTGATAATAATTTATTTACGTACATATCATACATGCCCATGTTTTTTTTCACAAAACAAAAGCATGATGCAATGATGTCATGACTTATTAATAATCTACAAGATTGTTTTTATTGATCATTCGATAAATACATAAATAAAGAAGAAATTATTACTTTTTAAAAATTATTAATAGTAAATATATGAAAACCACAAGGGGAAAATTGGGAATGTCCCTTTTTTGTATTATCAATTTCAGGGTTATTACACCAGCCAAAAATAAACAACATAAGGTTTCCTCTCATACTACTAGTTTACCGAAAAACTATTTGCAGTTTTTATGGTAAAAAGTTAAACCGTACATTGAAAAAAAATAAAAAAAATCCAGAGTTGTCAGTACTTTACTCACGGTTATCTCCTCTCGTCCAATCAAATGCTCAGCTCGGATCATGTGTTACAGTTACCCTGAGAATGGCGGATTAAGCACAAATTCCTCTTACGTGACTGACAAGCCCAAATAAGCAAATATAACGAGAGAAAGTGGGATATAAACAAACACATGCAGCTATCCAAATAAATGCATATTCCTTTTTGCAAATGAAATCGCCTGAAATGATATGACAATAATGCATGACAAGGGAATAACAAGTGATTGCAGTTTGCAGCATTGTTTCGTTCGTTGCTTTCAAATTGTATAACACAAAGGCTTAATAAATTCTACATGCTTAATTTGAAGGGCTAATGATCATCCTTATACTGTAAAATAAATTGTTTTTAAGTTTCTCCCAACAGTGACTGACTCTGACATATCTGGTTTTCCTCGTGTGGTCTTAAAATATATTCTCACTCAAGGAGGCTTGGTGGATGATATATTAATTTTACACTTTTCTCTCAACGTGCACGGCATGAAATAAAATAACTAATATTGCCAGACCTCTTGTCAAATTGTTTTCTTTCCGTTTGTTGAAAACACGTCAAGTGACGGTCAATGTCGTCAAATTATTGATATGTTGCAGGTTGGAGCGTAGGACATCATATTATTTTCACACACCTTAAAGTTATCTCCCATTACGCTTACGCTTCAGCATCAACGTTATTGTTTAAGTCCTATCAGGTTTAGCAAGCTTGACTCTCCTCTGAAATAAGAATTATAACTAAAAACTATATTATGACTACGACGGAATAGTTTACCTTAAAAATTAACATTATATCTTAAAGATATATACTCTAACACCCCTACAGAGTGCTTTCAAATTTCGCCGTTTTACTTCTAAACTAGCCTACTGTGAATTTTGCAGCACATGTTTATATATTCTGAATCGTCTTTTTCTGCAAAACAATAATAAGTGAATTATTTTTTCTAAAGCTTACAGGAAAAAGTATTTTGCATAAAATGTAAATTTTTGCTCCTTCTTTTTCACCATTTATGTCAAATGTACAATTTTACATCAAATGGTAGTAGTACACTCTATGAACCAAAAACGGTCATTCACTAAAAAAAAATTAGTGAAAATATGGAAATTGCAACTTCTACAACTATATCTAAAAAAAAAAAACACAAACAAAATATTAAAAATCTGAATGACAGCTTTTTCGTTTTATATGTTGCGATAAAATATGCAAAAACAATCAGTTCTGTAATAACACATGAGGAGTAGGCATTTTCTCAAGTGTGGTATCCTTGAGTTTCAAATAGGCATCTTAAAAATTACGTTATATCTGTGTATTAGTAAAGAAAACTATAACATCCTCAGCGATCCTGTTGGTCATTCGGAATAAAAATCCAAGGGACATCACTCATGCAGTCAATCTTTGATCTTTTTATTTAATATCTGTAAATAACATACGGTCTGCTATACAATTTACCCTTACTGCCCAATTCTCACACAATACAATATTCACATGGAATTAATTGTGAAGACATAGACCCATCTGTCAGCATAATGGAAAATTCCAAAATAACTTTTCTTTTTTGTTCACCAAACCAATATGTATTCTAAAGTAATATCGATTTTACTTGGTATGTCGAGAGAAACCGTGGCCATCTTGTTTTGCACATCTTTTATTTGCTGATCTGTGACAAACGTCGGCCCAGCAGACGGTTGCTCAAACCACTATTAAATTTTATTCTCGATTATAGGTAATTAACGTCAATCCGGCCATGTTGAAGGTTTATCTCTAATATAGCAATCTTGCTTAAATCTGCTACTATTACTGCAAATCTTGCATGGTTGTGAGCGACGAGGCGAAGATGGTTATAGTTTAAGAAATCATACGACCTATGTACTATACATCTTGCTTAACTGAATTTCGGTTCAACTTCCGTCCAAAGTAGCAAAACTATACAAGTATTTATATTGTAAGGAAATTAGTATTTTTTCTCTCAAAATATTAGATTTACTTGAACCAATTCAATTTAAACAGAAATGGCAAAACGAATTTTTAACTGTTTACAAACAGATTTGATGTACACGTTGGCATATGTTTGATTGTTTATGTACACAATGTAACATTAGTTGAGATTATTAAAAATTCAAACCCTCCGGTTACGGACAGTTTGTTTGAACAGTAATAATCCTATCTTTGCTTAGCACTGAAGGAAAATTAACTTTCCAAGTTCAAACATTATATTTCATTACCGTCGTATGCGCAAAATTCATCAGACCCATGCCTTTCAATATTAAAGAACAGATACGATTTTTTAATGAACTTAAACGGTTTAAAATGTTTTCTGTAGTTTGCCATTGAATACCAGGAGGTGATCCCGTTACATGTTACAAAAGACACTTTATGCTGCAATGAATGATTTCCGAATGTGAATATTGGCAGTATATTTAGTTTCAACATATCTAAAAGCAGCAAAAATGGTCACAACTTGTCCGGGAATGGAACTCACGACTTCATATAGAATAATTATCCTGTTATATGGATCCTCTAATACATCTAACACATGCCCGTCAAGGATATCCAAGACATGCCACGGAAATCGTATTATCTTTAGTGGACGTACGCCATTCCAGGCCGTCGCACTTTCATATCCGCCAATATTCGGGGCGAGGTTAGACAGGATCGTCAGGGTGTATCTTCAAGGCTCGATGGAAGTAAAATTGATTCTATTATAGAACGAGGGCACGTTTGAACTGCTTCAATCACAAATATGTCTTACTTATATATTTCAATCTTACAACAACAACAAAAATTGGTTTAGAAAAGAAAAATGGAAAAGTCAAACAGGCAATTAAAGAAAACTGGCTGTTGTTTTGAAAGTTTTGACATTCCAGTCCAGTTTTTGATAATATTTTTTCTCACACTTAATTTTTGTTTTGTAAGTCGTTTTGTTCGATGTTTTTATAATTACGCAAATAGATTTTTAAGTTTTGTTTTCTAGAAATACTAGCAGACACGTATTTTATACAGTCTATTAAGCAAATA
Organism: Mopalia ciliata; assembly: GCA_034783835.1. NCBI lineage: Eukaryota > Metazoa > Mollusca > Polyplacophora > Chitonida > Mopaliidae > Mopalia > Mopalia ciliata. Next base: position 15,643 of record JAVFBW010160706.1, read on the forward strand.
GAATTTTGCGTTTTTTTGCTAGAAATTCTAGCCGACACAGACTGTGAAAACATGAAATATACGGAGTAGTGGATAATCTGTTTTCACACGCTTTATCGAACATTGCATGGTGTAATCTTCAAAATGGCTAAGACTAGTTTGTAACAAATGTATGAGTTTTTTTATTTTTAAACACATATCATTTTTGTTATTTTTGTTATTGGGAATACTAGCTACGCAGTTTGACCTGGAAAATTTGACCTTCAGATATTATACCAATTAAACGAACAACAATATCACATTTACGGACAAAGAGCAATATATACTTTATTACCAATGACCCCACAATGACCTTAAAGTATTTCGTTTAACTATAATACTGGCCTATTAAAGTGGTTACGCGGTTTTTTATTTGATTTTCTATTGAAAAATATATATTTCTCTTATTCTGTTTTACGTTGTATGTATACTTTGGAATACACCTACAGTGTCATAGGTAATTTCATCCTGTTGGGTCCATCGATACATAGTCGCTTTGCATTAAGAATTGTTAAAAATTGTTTAGTAATTATATTCTATCAGAAGTCTATTAACTAGAAGTATGCAACTGCCATATAGATAAGCTAAACGGCATTGGGGGCCGAGCCCCCCTTTATAGCGTATCATGTGACGTAGCACACAATAAAATTAAGAAGAACGCAACTTTAAAAATGTTGCATTATGGGAAACTTCTGCCTTTCCTCGATCATAATATTGCTTTCTAAACGAAACACATTTACCCAGTGCAGTATGTGGCTGTTACATAGACCATAGCCGGCAACTAAATCGACGCATATTTACCCAGCGCTCCGAACGAAAACAATGGATATACACAGTGACTAATCAGAGCCGAAATTACCCAGAATTCCTCACAACAAAAAAATTCAATTGTCTCAAATGTGACGTCATCGTTTCTTGTTGGTCTACAATGCCGGGGACATCAATATACGGTAATTACATACTTTTAGGTAAAAGACATCTGATTCTACACTGTGTACATATTAAAAAAAAATTACGTATTTTTTATATTTGATTTTATATCTCAAAAGATATATGTTTTCGTTGTATATTTACTGTGACATAACACAAGGCTTTATTAAGGCTTTATTAAAACTTCTAGTTTATTAAGGGTGCAACGTTTCAATGTCTATTCAGGCATCGTTCTCAAGCACGGTTGGCAGATGAGGTTGCTTGGTTGATAGTTTGGTTCACTAGTTTGGCGGGGTATCTGTTGTGTTTGACAAATACTTCTTTCAGGTGGTCTATTTCTTTTGATAAAGCTTGTGGGGATGGGGAGATGTTAAGGGCTCTTTTAGCTAAGGTGGTGACGATACCTTTTTTGACGGCCATATAGGGTTGTTGTATGCGTAATGTACATACTGGTCAGTGGGGGTCGGCTTACGATATACGCTAGTTTGTAGTTCGTGGTGTTTCCTTGCTACTAACACATCTAAAAAGGGCAGTTGTTGGGATGTCTCTGCTTCCATTCTGAATTGTATTCGAGGATGCTGTTTATTAAGATGGTCCATAAGTTCAGTGGGGTTCTGATCTGTCTCCAGGGTGGCAAAGTGTCACCCACCTTCCTTATCCAGCAGGCTGGGTTAAATGGAGATGTTGACAGTGCGGTGTTTTCAAAATGTATCATGAAGATTTCGGTTAGGATTGGGGGTGGTGGGGTGCCCATCGGTAATCCATTGATTTGCTCATAACATTTATTACCCCAAGTGAAGTAGGTCGAGAGAACACATTTTTTTTATGAGGGTGATGATGCTTTCAGTACTGAGCGAGGAGGAAGAGTTCATGGGTGGGGAATCTGTAAGACGTTGCTGTGTGGTTTCTATTGCTTATTTGGTAGGAATGTTTGTAAACAGATCTATGACATCATAACTGACCATTTGGTGTGCATTGTGCAAGGTCTTTAATTTACAGGGTGACTGTGGGCTCTTTGACAAATGATCTGGCTGTTTATCCTATTGGGTCAAGAATTTGGCTAATGTGTCGGGCTGTGTCATAATACACTGTGTCACGGCTGCATATTAATAATCTGGCTTTGATGGGGTCTTTATGTACTTTGATGGTAGCTCTAGCATAAGGGGGTCGTGGGTGCTGGTTGACTAGTTTCTTATGTAGTTTGTAGTCTATCTCGTTGTTGTCTTTTAGCTGTTTGAGGAGTAGTTTGTGTTTAGCATTCAGCTTCTGAGTTGGATCCTTACTGAGGGGTTGATAGGTGGTCTGGTCATTTAGCGTGTTTTCCACTAAGGTGTTTAACTCAGCAGTGTTAATTAAGACAGTTGCTTTACCTTTGTCTGCAGGGACGATAGATATGTTCTCCAGTTGTTTCAACTCTTTTATGGCTATAAGTTCTTCTTTCTGAGGTTTGGTGACTGGTTTTGCCGTACTGATAAGTGTGGTCTATTTTCCCACAGGGGGCTAACTGCTGTAGTCCGCGTTCAATATTGACAATAAAGTCGCCCTTGTTTTTCTTTCTCACTATGGGTACGAAGTTAAGACCTTTGGATAGAAGGGAGTGTTGGCCTGCAGTTAAATTGTGGGTACTTAAATTGACAACGGGTTTCTTCTGGTAATCATTATGGCTGGAGTCGGAGGTTGATAGGTCTTTTTGTTTCCTGGCGTGCAGTGATTTGAATTTCACTAATTGTTTCCTCTTAATTTTGTTGTTGAGTGCCGTATTCGTTTGTCCTTTGATTGTTTGCAGTTTGTTGTACAGGTTGTCATTTAACATCGAGGATGCTGTTTATTAAGATGGTCCATAAGTTCAGTGGGGTTTTGATCAGTCTCCAGTGTGACAAAAGTGTCATCCACCTTGCTTAGCCAGCAGGCTGGGTTAAATGGAGATGTTGACAGTGCGGCGTTTTCAAAATGTATCATTCAGATTTCGGTTAAGATTGGGGATAGTGGGGAGCTAATATTTAATAATATGCAGCCGTGACACATCATAACTGTGCCACACAAGCCTATCATTGTTCTTTACTGTACCATCTTGCTAGAAACTGTATAGATATATAACAACTGTACAACTGTAGATATGCTTGAGAACGATGCCTGAATAGACATTGAAACATTGTACCCTTAATAAACTAGAAGTTGTAATCCATAAAGCCTTGTGTTATATCGTTAGAGGAAACTGTAGAATTGGTCCCCTGCCCAACAAAACAACCTAACATTTGTAATCACTAACCCTAAACTAAAACTACACGTAACCCTAACCAATTTAATAATTTAACCGCTTGTATTTTCTGTCCCGAATAACGATTCGTTTCCTTCGCGATAACATAAAAAAGCAGAGCATATTTTCACGGTTAATCAGAAAACGAGGCTGCATTAGGAAAGGGAATTTTCCCCATTTTAAGCCATTGTTGCTTTCAGTTGAATATTACCAAGAGTCAGTGCTGAAGCTCTCGAGGAGGGTTATCTTAACGCGATTACTGGAAAGGCTTAATCCTGAGAATTAGGCTAGCAAAGTCGACAAGCGATAATAACCCTCTCACGACTCACTATGCGTAGACATTTGACCGTTTAGATACGGCAGTCTGGTTCAAACTTACTATATAATAAACAATTCAGTTACAAAACCCCAACAATAAAAAGGCTTTAGGTAGGCATCGTTTGGATATAGTCCGCGTATTTACCCAGAAAATGAGTAAATTTTCTCAATTTTTGACGACTACAGGCTATGCTATAGCAATAACCCTATAAAATAACATATATATATTAACTACTTACATCTGAAACTTAACTAGTAAATCTCAAAGATTGTTGGAACAATCGTTATCGAGAAAGAGTGTAAGGACTTCAGTGAAAATTATCTTGACTGTCGTAACGAGCCCGGAGAGAGTGTGATGAATCGCAATGCGTTTTGCAGTTAAGAGGCAGATGATCTTCAGCTAATGTTTGAAGCAATTCTGTTTAAGTTTGTAAGAACTGCAGCATCTGCATCTATGCTCAACATCTTCTTCATAATACCAAAAAGCTGAAATGTAAGAAAATAAATTATTAATGTTTTTATAATGCACTTCTAGATAAACCAACAATTCAAATTGGCCATTATCCAGTTGCTTTGTCCAGAAATGCCCACTCCAATCAATATATTTCACAGTCATTCCATAAATACATGATACTTCGAATTTCACCTACATTGAACATATACAGGATTGTCTATTTCTCATTGTATTTCGAATGGTGCTGTAATAGTATCTCAGAACTTTGCTCTCCACGAATTTCTCTTCTACGCCACTATATCTTACTCATTTACTGATTACTTATGTATAATTACTTTTTTATTTCTTATTTTTATTTCTCACCGAAATAACATGTGAGTAAATTCCCAGAATGTTTATTGATACGTTATTTCTTATATTATCATTCACGTTTTTCACGCGCAAGATGTAAGTCACGTTTTGCTCTATTCCATGCAAATCCATTAGTTTAAAGGGGTATAGGTTAAGTGTTGTCCATGTTTACATTTATTTATAGTAGGCCCTATTATGATTTTGAGCTGTAAGATAATTAAATCAGCATAAGCGACACTTATATTTTCGAGGCTTTTGCGGTCATTTGCAAAGGAGGATTATATTCAAAACACATATATTTAGAAAGAGGAGGACTTCAAGATTCTAAATATAATGTTATATTTAAGTTATGATTCATTTTTAGCCCACAGTCACTCTCCGTGGGCCGTCCGTCTGTCCGTCCCATAACAATTCTTGTCATCATAATATCTCAGAAACTACTGTTCCATTCACATTAATATTTTATACAAAGCTTCCCTACATAGTCTAGTTTTGCAGGTAACATTTTGGTTTCTGTCTGTCCGTCTGTTCGTCTCTTGGAAACCTCTATTGCAATCAAGTTCATATTTTGGATTTAGCATCCTCATAAGGTGTAGCTATGTTGGTCTCATTTTAGTTTTCATCCATATATTCATTCGTTTGTTATCCATTTGTCTGTCTTCTACAGTTCTATGCATATTGTTATTTCTTGTTATCACCATATCTCAGGAACCGCTGCTTCGATTACTTTTACATTTTGTTAATAACTTAATTCCATGGTCTAGTTCTGCAGGTAACATTCCTGTCTGTCAGTCAGGCTGTCCGTCCGTCTGTCCGTTCGTCCCATAACAATTCTTGGTATCACTATATCCCAGGAACTGCTGCTCCACTCATATTAATATTTTATTCAAAGCTTCTCTACATGGTTTAGTTTTGCAGGTAACATTTCCTATAACAATTCTTGTTATCATTATATCTCAGGAACTGCTGCTCCAATCACATTAGGGCCCGCAGCCGTGGCTTAGTGGTTAGCTAGTGGGTTTTCTAGCGCCTACTTCGCTGTACGTTAATCCCCAATCAAACAAACAAACAAACCAATCACATTAATATTTTATTCAATGCTTCCCCACATGGTCTAGTTTGCAGGTAACATTTTTGTTCCTGTCTGTGTGTCCGTTCGTCTTTAATTGGGTCATTTGTCCATAATTTACACATTTTTGTTATTGGCTAATCTTGAAAACCTCTAT
>JAVFBW010160729.1:0-11665 GCA_034783835.1 Mopalia ciliata
AAAAGTGCCAATTAAGGTGCCAAATAAAGAGTGAATATTATATTAGGCGACAGGTTTATTCTTATTTAGTACTTTTATTGTAGTTTACATAATTTTATTTTCCCGAGAAATCAGACGTAGTAAATACTCTCTACAGAATCTGTCGCATATGTAGGCATATTAAACAATTGTAGTTTCCCTTATGTATTCTTTGCTAGAAAATAACAAATGCTTTGCGAAATGCATAGAGTGGACGTTCTTTCGATCAGATTGTACTTTTTGGGCATTTTCATTGCCGCAAAATACAGTCTGCGAGGGAGAAGTCTGTAATTGAGGTCGTAGATGCTTTAATTCCAGATATCTACAAAAGAGTTCCACTCACCTTTTTATTTTATTGAATTGAAAAAGATTTCCACATATGTAGAATAAAAGCTTATTCTAGATATGTCGAATTCTTTCTCATATATGTTGAATTCTTTTTACGTAAGCCTAATTATTTTTTATTATTTAAAAATAACTAATTTATTTTACATATGTGGAAAGGAATTTTACATATGTGAAATCTTTTCGACATATGTTGAATTCTTTTCCGCATATGGAAAATTCTTTTCCACATATGTTAAATTATTTTTCTTCATATGGGAAATTATTTTCTCCATATGTAAATGTAAAAAGTCATTATTACATATGTTGAAAATAATTCAACATATGTAGAATAAAGGTAGCAGTGATAAAACGGCTTGCCAAAGTGGCAGTGTAATTTTTATTTTTTTTTCAATTTATACTTATTTAAAATATTTGAAATGTTGCTTTCCACAACTTGGGTTAGGACTGGGGTCTCTGGCTGGCAGTGTTTATGCTATAACTAACTGAGCTACAAATAATCACCTCATAACAGCTGAGCAATTGCGTCCAAGTAAGCGTATCATTTTTATGGACAGCAGGGACACTCATAACTCATCATAAGTTAAACAACCGTCTTTCAATTACGTTTGTTAAAATAAATATGTAATCTGATATTCAACTAAAGATTTATCTAACCCATTACGCAGGATGAACATATTTATTTCTAAATGAAATCCGTCGTGTGAATGTCAGACAACAGCCTGGTAGTTTTAAATCATATGAAATACACTGAGTATGTGCAGGACGTGTCTAGTTTAGAGCAAGTGATTCCTTAAATCAAATGTCATCTCAAAATTCAACCTTGCTACAACATAACAACATTGACCATATATTGAAGTGTTAGTTAATTTGTTTTGCTTTTTTTATTCAAATTACTTTTAATCGAAATTAAGATAGAAATTTTGCAAAAACCATTACTTACACATGTCAATAATGCTTTATATATAAGATGTATGATTTGTCAGAAACAAATAGTTTGAATAAGACGATTGTTTCAGTGACATAAACCGTATAGTTTTCTATCGCAGAAGGACTTTGGTAGCTGGTGATGTACTAAGTCTATTGAAACACCTACAAACATGGTAACAATGTCGGCGTTTAAGGTTGAAGGCGATTATAAATATTGAAAACTGGTAGTGTATGTTGATTGAGACAAGGATTATACGATTCAAGGTTAGTTATAGGATTGCTAGCACTTTATTTTCTTAATTTTGAAAATCTCGAGCGTAGTACCACAAGACTGGCAGTGGATTACAGATTCGGACAGGAATACTCACGATCTCCCAATATAAAGGGACAATCCACTCTACAATTAAGGACATACCAAGGCTACAGTAAATGCCAGTTATAAGTTGATCTAAGCTCAGACCGGGAATGATGATATGGTATAACACTTGTGGATATACACATTGATAATAGCAGCCAACAACAGTTGAATCGCTAGGCAACTGTGCGATCAGCCAAACCAATTCTCCCTGGCGGAACAATTTCCACAGCGCGAGCGCCAGTGAAAGGAGTTAGACATTGTATATGTAAGATGTTATATTGCGCGATCAACAAATGCAGGTAGAGTTGTCAACATGGTCGATGATGGATGAGTATTTTCCAGTCATATAAAAATTCGGAATTGTTTGGTAGGGTCATTTTATCATAGACAACAAATCACAGACTTCATATCAGTCGGGACAATTCTATGACATTACAACTGATGGCAAAGGAGAAGAATAGTTATTAGACCGTTAACAGATGTTAAGGGAGCTTATCAATAAAGTAGTTCGTGCTGCAATCCTCTTACCTGAAGATGTTACCGTATGCTACACTTGTCTGTACATGTTTGTCTATAAAATGAATAGGATGGAATTGATGCAGAGGAAATTATAATGTAGTTTGAGGATATCGTTAACAAAACATGGCTCATATTGTGACGGCAAGTAGCATGCAGCAACCAGATTCTGTACCAGTGATAAGTGGACATAATGAAATTCCTGTAGACATTCTTCACTGTGTAGATATGGCAGAAAATGTATGTGGTCCAAAACCGATTCCTGATAAATTATTAGGGAATGATGAAATCTTAAAACTTAACGTTGGCGGGACAATATTCATCGTGAAGAGAAGTACTTTGGAGAAGAGGCGACAAGGAATTCTCTCTAATCTGCGACACAGCCAGGAATGCTTTCAAGGAATTCCAGGGATGTATTTCTTTGACCGAAATCCGAGATATTTCTGTGCCATCTTGGATTTTTATCGAACGGGTCAGGTTCATGTAAGTCGGGATTTCTGTGGATTGCAGTTGGATGAGGAGTTGGCGTATTGGGGATTAAGTGATGACGTCATCGGGGATTGTTGCTGGAGAAGGTTTGTATAGATATGTTAATTGGTGGATTCGGTGTGTGACCTTATATTATGATGTTTTTATTTATTTAACTCTAAACAATGTAAGAAATGCAATTAAATTTAAGTTAAAACAGCTACTAAAATTTTGGATGAACACTTATATGTTTCATTTGACAACTGGTTTGAAAGCGATCATAGTAAACTCTTAGAAATAATTTTTCTTTGAGGCTTCTTTAGAAAAGAGAATGGTTCTAGCTAGAACCAGGATCCTAACAATGAGCTCACGACTCTAAGAGAGTATCTAAAACATGATATGACTTTTTAACCAATCGACGTCCATGGGCAAGTGGGATTGATTTTAATCATTAATAAACGTTTCGCAATTGATTTATCTACATTTTTGGGGGAAAACGTTTTGTCAATATTGGGTAATAAACCTATGGTGTCACAAAGAGCTAATTCCGTTTAATGATCAGAACTAAACCTATTAATCTCCAGGTATTGTGATTTGAGGGAAGAACAGTCACAGAATAATAAAGTAAGACAAGAGTATCTGGACGTCTGTGAGATAAAGATGTCCCGATTGAAAGGGCTGCCCCCGTGGAGAGAGCGACTCTGGGTGACTCTTGAAGACCCATCCTATTCAACAACAGCTAAGGTAGGGAGTTCATGTTGTCACGGGTACTACCCTATCCACGCTAAATTAAATCTGGAATATATTGGCTTCAATATTAGGTGAGCATAAATTACTTTTCTTCAATATTTAAATTCAAGGTAAATATGCTATGAATCTACCTGTACATGCAGGTAAGCGTCTCCTGTATACTGTTTGTGTGATATCATGCGTAATGATATCAGAATCTGTCATTACAATACTTTGTTTGTGTATGACCATCCGCCATTGCTATGCAAATATTTTTTTTTTCCAGGTTGTTCTCTTTATCTATCTATTTATTGTGCTGCTTTCCTTGATCAACGTATGCGCCAACTCGTATATTATATCTACCAGGAGAGAAGACGTCGAATCACAGATGATAAAGAACGTTTCTTCTGAGGAGAGGTTGTTCTCAAATATATCTGTATCCCGTGCTGTGACGATTTTCCTTTTTACTGAAGCTTGTTGTATCTGCTTGATGTTTCTATTTGTACTTCTGCGAATCTATGTTTGTCCAATGAAATGGAGATTTTTCACATGCGTTCTAAACATATTTGATCTCGCTTACATTCTCTCCAGTGGATGCGGCATCACCATGATGCTATATCTCCACATATCCGACGAGAAATGGAAACGTTTCGAAACGGTTGTAAAAGTTTTCTACCATTTGTCGATGATAATCGGAATATCAAGAATATTTCGTGCTGCGCGCCACTACAGAGGTGTCCGGGATCTATGGTACGCCCTAAGAGCCAGCTTCCGGGAAGTATGGCTGTTGTCAATTTTTGTCACAATTGGTATAATTATCTTTGGAGTTTTATTTTATTGTGCGCAGCTGTCGGGCAACAATCACAGTCACACTATTTTTACTGCGTTTTGGTGGGCCCTTATCACCATGACAACTGTTGGATATGGTGACGTTGTGCCAACGGAAGTGTTAGCATACTTGGTGGCGGCCATTTGTGTCCTTGTGGGGCTTGTGCTGATCAGTCTCCCCATCCCGGTGATAGCCCACAATTTCAGACTGTATTACGGTTACAAGAGTCGCTCCTGTAGAAAACTGGAGAAATTTCACAGCGCTGACATTTACAAGTGAAAATCTTTGAAAAAAGGATCTGTGGACTTACTAACAATTGCAACAACAACTGTTAGTAAGGGTTGTTTGAATAGTATTCTGCCTCAAGCCAGGGAAGTTACGTTTGGAAGATTAAAAAAAAACTGAGACTATAGCATAACGTTGTATGTCAATCATCCGAACAGAAGTCGTTTACTTTCGTTGATTAATTAAAGTATCGTGATCATGTTTAACAGAATGTTACAATTGGTAGCTATATCACACGGCTCTCTATGGACTAAGCACCTTTTTTGGCGAGGTTTGTTTGTGCAGTGTTCCTTTTGAGAAGGGTTTACACGGTGCAGAAAGGATAATTAACAACTGAATAAAGATATAAAGGGTTTTTACACTAAGAAACTGCCAGTGCGTGCTGAGTAGTTTGACATATCTGTAAAAAGGTGGAAAGATGTCTAAGAACGCTTAAACAAGGTTTGACAAACAGAGAACGGTTTTACACGACGGAGACCAATCTCACTCTCCACTGGCTATTGGTGGATGAATATTTGCGCCGTAACGGAAAATTGTGATGTGATTAACGGAACTACTTCTAGGAAATGTATTCTTGATAGAGATTTACAATATCTTTACAGGTTTTTTCTCCAAACTTATTTAGAACGTTTTCCTCCAAGTTTTTGTTTTAGTTGTTTGACGTGGTAAAACATTTTCCAAAGGCCATGTGTTATGTTTAAACCCCTAAGGTCCAAAAATCTGACTGACAGGACATACCTGCTACAGTTAACCGGTGACCTTTGAGGTACGGTGTTGCTATCGATGGAGATATTATATAATACAACTTTACTTTGTGCCTATGCTAAGATTTTGGTCCATTTGATAACTTTGCCGTTGTTAAAAAAATGTAGTCTTACAACCTTTGTGTTAAATAACTTTCTCTTTTCACCAAAAGAAAATTATAATTGGCATAGATATATATATACTGGTAACGTGCAAGCAATTTGTTTTGAGTGTTTATGTAATACGAAGGCTTGTCCTTGAAGGAAACTAGTCACTCCCTTGGGGTCAATCGTTCGCAAGCTATTAGTGACGAATAAACCAATAAGTTGTTATCCATATGAATCTCTTATTAGGCTTATTAGTCGTTAAGACCAGATTAAATTGTTAATAGTGGATAAGAGAAAGACTCTCCGGGGCATGTTGTTTGTGACACTCTTAGATTTCATCCGCTATTAGATAACTTCAAGTCGTGTTGAAGGTCTTGTTAGAGCAAGTAGTGTAGAATTTCCCAGTAGTGTAGAAATCGACCAATAGTGTAGAAAAATTCCACCAGTAATGTAGAATTGACCAGTAGTGTAGAAAAAATTAACCAGTAGTGTAGAAATTTGCTTAATCAGTAGTGTAGAACGATATTAACCAGTAGTGTAGAAAAAAAACGTCCCACCAGTAGTGTAGAAAATGACAGATGAAATCGACTAGTAGCGTAGATTTTTTTTCTTCACGAAATTCGGTCATACTGAGGTAATATCATTAGGATAAGTATCTCAGGTATAAATTATAGTTGGGGGAAGAAAGATTGAAGAAATTTAACAATTTTAACAAATCATTCACAATTTTGTTTTTTAAGTTCGAGGAAACGGAATAATTAATTCTGATGTTGATGATGATCGAAGTTCTTTTGTCGAGTCAGGTTTATGCAAAAACAGATTTTTCATATAGGGTGGGTATAAGTTGTTTAAGGATTTGTAGACTGCTAGAGATGTTTGATACTTAATAGTTTCTTGAATGTGGCTACCATTGTAGTATGTTAAACAACTCTTTTGTTGACATATATATTGCTGTTGTCAACAATTAATCTTGCAGCAATCGTTTGGAGTTTGTGTACTCTATCGAACAAAGTATTCGAGTAGTTTCCCCAAATTGTTAAACAATTAATAATGTGAGGTAGAACATACATGTAGTTATTGTAGTAGATAAGTCTTATCTTTCGGGGGATATGGTTCTTGTGTTTTCTTAATACAGATAATAATTGAGATTTTTTTTACATAAGTTGTTAATATGATGGTGCGATGTAAGTCTGCCATCTATGTGAATACCTAAAATTTTCTGAGCAGCATTTGCTTACATTTGCCAATTTATTGTTAAGAGTATTTTCTATTTCTGAGGTATTTTTTAGAGGAATGATATAATGTTGTGTCGTTAGCATAGAAATCAACATCACACTACAGTCATTTAAGTACAATATAAATAACAGTGGCCCAAGAATTGACCCTTGCATCACACCAACAGTTGCATTCAATGATTTTGACAGAGTATTTCTAACGCACACTTTTTGTGATCTAAATTCAAGATATGAGGAGATTTATTTCAGTGTTGAAACATCAAATACGTAAATTGACAGTTTTTGTAATAACAATTTGTGGTCAATGAGATGAAATGCTTTTCTAAAGTCAATTAAAATATACCCAACAATTTTTTCGTCATCAATTACACGGAACCATTTTTCGGTCATCTTTTGTAAGTTCCATAAAGCAAGAATGTTGAAAATGGAATTCTGATTGGTTGTTCTGAAGAAATTTTGGTTGTTAAATAAAGGTAAACCCATTCATGAATGTGGGGTTCCAGTAATTTTAAGAGAATTGGCAGAATACAGATTGGTCTATAATTCTCGGCTTTGTTCATAGGTCCTAATTTGTGCAGTGGAATCACCTTGGATTCCTTTCAACACTTCTACCTTAATTCTAAACATATCGAATTAGTTTTGCTTTTATTTTACTTATGTTCAATTCTTCTCCACATATGTGAAATTATTTTTTACTTATGTTAAAAAAAAAATTCACTTGTGTGAAAAAGAATTTTACATATGTAAAATAAAAAGTTTATTTTACATATCTAGAATTATTTTCAATATACGTACATAGAATGGGAAATTCTTTACCACATAAGTAAAATAAAACACCATAACAATTTTACTTATGTTGAAAGGAATTTCATTTACAAACTTATTCACAAAATAAACTTTTATTTTAGATATGTTCAAAAGAGTTCCACTTATCAAAAAAACTGAGAAATGATTTCTCTTCACAACAAGGGGCCGTATCCTACCATGCATTTTATAATGAAAGGTGCCAATTAAGGTGGCAAATAAAGAGTGAATATTACATTAGGCCACGGGTTTATTCGTTTTCAGTACTTTTATTGCAGTCTACAACATTTTATTTTCCCGACGAATCGGACGTAGTAATGTTCTCTACAGAACCAGTCGCAATTGTAGGCCTATAAAACAAATGTAGTTTCTTTGATTTGTTCTTCGCTAGAAAATAACAAATGCTTTTCGAAATGCAGAGGGTGGATGTCCTTCTGATCGGATTGTACTTTTTAAGCAAATTCATTGCCTCTAAATATAGGCTGTGAGGGAGAAGTCTGTAATTGAGGTCGTGGATGCTTTTTTCACAAATTCACCGTTTTATTTTACATAAGTGAAAATAATTTACACATATGTTGAATATAGGCTTATTTTAGATATGTCGAATGCTTTATCACATAATGTGGATTTTTTTTACATAAGTGAAACTCTTTACAACATAGGTAAAATAAATAATTAATTTCACATATGCGTAAAAAAAAGCATATATGTGAAATTCTTTTCCACATATGTTGAGTTCTTTTCCACATATGATAAATTCTTTTCCATACATGTGAAATTATTTTCCACATATGTAAAATAAGTTATTTATTTCACATATGTGGAAAATAATTCAACATATGTAGAATAAAGGTAGAAGGGATAAAACGGCTTCCCGTAATATAGCGCAGTATATTCTCCTAACTGGTTGAAATATTTCAAAATAGATTTTTATTACCCTTGGTAAAACATATAGTTAGCCTATGTCTCGGTACTATACCCTTATACATATGTATATTGTTTGCATTATTTCATAGATATTTACACAGCGTCACGTCAATCAACACCACACACGCAATCACACAATGGATATTAATTTACCGTATTCCTATCTTTCCATACAAAATGTATGCAGTCGGGAATAAAACAAATTACCGATTCCTATGAGTTCAATTAATTCGTCAATAAAATGTTTCCTAATTAAAAATATTTTAATAGATTCACATTCTTCAAAAATAACTTTGAAGCACACTTAAGCTATTACCTACAAGAATTAAAATCATCTAACTTGTGTGATTTATTGACTTTTCGATGAAACCAAACATTTAACATTTTATATAATAATATATTCAAATTTGGATAGAATTTATTCCTGCAATAGATGTATTTTGCAATCTTTGTATATATCACATAAATCTGTCATATGCCATTATAATCATTAAATAACCCTACAGTCCATGTAGAAACAGCTTCAATTTATAAGTATATAATCAAGCATGCGTGCTGTTTATTGTACAGTACAAACGCTGTCATCATGCTCTGTATAGAGAAAATGTTGGGGTTCTAAATAATCACTGCATAAGTATATATACAATTCTATGACTTTAAATTCCGTATCATCTGTTGTATAACTTATACTAAACTCTGATTGGCTATGAAGCCAACGTATATCACAACAAGATGTGCTACCATGGCGACAACATTGCCGACCTATATGTTCTGTATCGTGAGAAAATATCAATGGATTCTATATATCGCAAGAGCTATCGTTTCACATGAATAGCCAATGTACCTTTTCAAATCTGATCAATTTAGAATCCTCTCTTCCAGTCTACAGTCTATGCGTCAATAAATTATCGTTCATTGGATGTCTATAAGAAATTAAATTGGTTAATACATGTTAACTGTGTATCAAAGACACTTGCTACAAAAAGGAGTTATTAACTCTATAGAAGCATAAAAGAATATACTCTGTTCACTCTATTATGTTTATGAGTTATTGTAACATTTTCTAGGATGAGACACTAAATGATACTCATCTGTCTCCTTTAAATAATGCTGTTGAAACAAATATTCACAATATCCATTTTCAAAACAAATATGATCATACTGCATAATAGTGAAGTCAATCAAACATTCCCCCATTAGCACAAATATGATCAAACTGGATAACAGTGAAGTGAATCAAACATTCCCCCATTAGCACGAATCTGATCATACTGTATAACAGTGAAGTCAAAATCAAACATTTCCCCCATTAGCACAAATATGATCATACTGCATAACAGTGAAGTGAATCAAACATTCCCCCATTAGCACAAATATGGTCATACTGCAGAACAGTGGAGTCAATCAAACATTCCCCCATTAGCACAAATATGATCATACTGCAGAATAGTGAAGTCAATCAAACATTCCGCCTTTAGCACAAATATGAGCATACTGCAGAACAGTGAAGTCAATCAAACATTCCCTCATTAGCACAAATATGATCATACTGCAGAACAGTGAAGTCAATCAAACATTCCCCATTAGCACAAACATGATCATACTGCATAACAGTGAAGTGAATCAAACATTCCCCCATTAGAACAAATATGATCATACTGCAGAACAAGGTCATTAGCACAAATATGATCATACTGCAGAACAGTGAAGTCAATCAAACATTCCCCCATTAGCATGCGCCAACCAATAAATTCATTACTTTTTTGTACATATCTACTGTGTACCAATTTGTATACCGATGGCCCACACCTGAACGTCTTTTTACGACTGACCTAAATTGCCTTCTTTGGGTCTATAGGGCCAATCGATTGGTCAATTTTGCTTTCATTTCTGTGAATAAACAGTATGGAATGTCAAGGTCTTGATTCAATACTTTGTGGAGTAAAAGAAATATATATGAATTTAGAAGTGACAGGTTTGATAAAGTGGCTAACAGGTCCTGGATAATGGGAAAACTCTTTCTTACAAAAGTTACTATCAGCTGAATACAATTCCATGACCTAATTTTATACTACATTTACCAAGCTATGGAATGTTGCAACCGTCAAAGATCAAAGAGAGGTGGCACGGCTATGGTATAACTCCGGGTTTGAATTCACGGAGTGTGACTGTAGCCATAGATAGGGGTAACAGATAACCGAACTATATTGATAAGAACAACACAGCTATGTTTGTAACATCCAGCCCAAGTCATTTGTATTTAAAGCATTTTAGAAAAGAGCAAATGAAAGGAACTGTTTCTCAGTATCAGGCTGATTTAGGCGAAGAAGGAAATTGGGGCACAGTAGTGGAGGAGTGAGGTGGTACTTTTTGTGACCCTCGTGGCGAGGAATAGCCCCACTACCCTGGATGAAAGCTTCGAGAAATTAAACATAGATAACTCATTAAAATCCAAGGCGTGTATTGTTGTTCGGCTATCTGAAATATCTTGAAATTTAGATTTTAATTTTTTGATGAAGACAAAATTAATATTAGACCTTGACGCCGATTCATGTTGTGCTATATTAGTTATTAAAATAACATCCTAAATAAATATCACAAAGATTTTTCATCATTACCGGGCCATAACATTAAACTTATTTCGTAGCTAAACTCTATCTTTCTGTCATATAGATATTTATTATAAATAACACGACTTAAGCTAAAACGCTGATCTTGTCCTTGAACTTAATCCTGGCTCTGATCTTGGCTCTGATCTTGCAGTGGCCAGATGGCTATGACATATTTTGTTGCTTATGTTATATCTGTTAATTTGCTTAGAAATAATAGCGTCTCTAACTCATGCTCACGACTTATGGAAGAAATTGTGTTGATTGGCTCTCATTGTGATGGGCAGAACTTTCATACTTACATAGTCTTATTAAATGTTACTAATTGTATATTAAGTATTCCCAGGTCTTACAACGTGAACTTGGGTCATATATGCCCATTATAGACAAAAGAGTCTTAAGTCCCGCCTACACGGTCATACATTTGTTCAAAACATCATCCTACATTTGTTTGACCGTGTTCGTGGACAAATGTATGATCGTCTGGACGGCTTTCCCAACAACTTTGAACACGGCCAAACATGTATGAAGCTGGTCAAATTCTTAAACCCCGTCTACACGATCATACATTTCTTCAAAACATCATCATACATTTGTTTGACCTTGTTCGTGAACAAATGTATGATCGTCTGGACGGCTTTCCCAACAACTTTGAACATGGTCAAACATGTAGCTGCATGTTTTATCTTCCCAACAAATGTTGGCAATATTTAAATGAGTAATCAATCTTTAGCCAATCAGCAACTGCATACACCTCATGT
>JAVFBW010160740.1:0-11665 GCA_034783835.1 Mopalia ciliata
GTCTTAGCATCGATATCGAAACGTCGCTACCCAATTATATTCAGAAGTTGTACATCCATAACAGTCGTCATGTCTTTCATTGTTTAGTCTATGAAACTTTTTTAGAAACATGAGATTTGTTTTACATTGTATTGACTATAAAAGAAGATACTACATTAGGTTCATGCAGGAGTCTACTACCGACAAGATAAATATACGTTGTCAAATTGTTTGATACATTATTCACGAATGTTATCATTTATCTATAAAGTACATTCAATATGTCGTACTTTAAAATAATACTTTGTGTCTAGAAACAGCCAACTACTCAGTGTAACTAATGCTGTAATTATTGCAATCAGCTCTTGTCAGGAACTAGTGTAAGATTTCCCAGGACAATATAAGCCTATCGAGGTCATTAAGCACATAACCAAAACGCAATCATAAGAAAACTGTGTAACATTTCCTAGCATTCATGCCAAGGATAAATCCCCTTCTCGTGGCGTTAGGCTAAATTAGTGGTCGCAGTGAAATTTGAATATCAATATATCCAGGTGAGTTGATCAGCTGAATTACAGATTGGGTTGGGTAGAAATTCATTTCCACTCAACGGCAAGAACCAGCTTTTCTTTTATTATGTAACATCAATTAAACACGATTCAAATTAATCCAAGTCACTTCGTTAATGTATCGCAGCAGGACAGGCAATGACATTAATCATACTGACACAATATAACTGTGTCATTAGAATTCGTATAGGGCCAAGACACTCTCTCGTTAAGCACTGGGTACAAGCTGCTATATTAGTCTTCATAGTTCTTTGTCACAAACCTGTGCTTGTTTCTGGTCATGCGCCTTAGCTTGTATCAGACCGGATGTCAGTAAACTATGTCACATATCAGATCGGGTGCTGGTATACTATGACTGGTAGAGTGTCATTATATTGTGATAAATATTAAACTTTGAGTTGGTATACATTGAGTGGTATCCGACAGGGTGACATTATATCGTGATTGATATTAAACTGGGACTCGGTATTCAGAGACTGGTGTCAGACAGGATGTAAGTACACTGTGAGGTCTCAGGAATGGTGTCTGCGGTACCTATATGCTAATGGATAAGCAATTTGTAATAAACTCGCGTAATTAATAAGACACATTCTGTTAATTTAGTTGAAGTAATCTCGAACATGTGTAGTGTGAAGCTGAGAAATTCACCATTAACTTTTGTTGCATTTGTTTTCCCCAAGAACTATTTCATGTGGTGCGTGAAAAGGTTAACTAACATACTAATGAAACAACATGAATGCATTGATGAGCTCTCTCAGTTAACACCTCAAGCTATCGGCTTACCTGGCCACAAATCTAATCCAGTTGTGAGCTTCTATTCACACTGGACATACTATGAATGATCTTAAGATATTTAGCAATTCACTTACCCACGAAACGCCTGCGCTGCATGGACGTGTATTTTATTGCCGTTTAACACCATTTTAATTCTCTGTGCACCATAGTACCAATAGAGATTATGTAAGCCAACCATAAAGGCGAACAATACCTGAGAAGGCAAAGAAAATGCACATTACCAATAACAACTTATTCCATTTCAAATGTATGTTGAATTTTATAACTAGCGTCTGGAATAAATAGAAAACAATTAGTGAGTTTGATGGTGTTGTGATTGGAACACTATTATGTATGTTCCATGCAGTTTGGTGCTTTGTGGATAGCGTTTTATTTCATTGTTATTTTTGGATTTTAGGTGTATATTTTTAGGAGTTCCCGTCTGAACGCCCACAGCGCCAGGTCCTCCTGAGCGGCCAATTACCAAGGAATACCGTGCTAAACACCACGAAAGTACAAGTATAAAGGACAACCAAAAATATTGTTTGAATTTAACTAATGCAAGTTGAAAGACCTCACGGTTTTATCTGTCTAGAATTGTCTATTCGTTCGTATTAAATTGATACCAGTAAAACACATAGGTATTATTCGAGTGGCCATTGCACTATCATTATAAAACACTGAGCGATATAAGTGTTTATATATTATTAATTTACCTCAAACTATGGGCTCCAAGATTGCAAAGTGGGTTTTGTGATCTTAAAAACAAAATGTTAGTTTAATATACTGCGTGGGACGTGATTCCATTACTGAGCATTTAATAACTTCTAACTTTATTATGAAACTCATTGAAATCGATAGTCTTATGCTTTGTTATTTAATCAGCTATCTGGTGCTTTGAGTATAAGTAATGTGCTTCTCTCTTATTAACAATGAGCAGATGTGACAACTGATGACTTTGATGTAATGAGGAAAAACTCTGTTCCGAAATGACAAAAAGTGTACGTAAAGCAGAAATCCCGAATCTGAAACACGCCCCGTTATGATTGATATGGGTGGGAGGATTGAGTCAGTGTAATTATTGTATAAGGTTTTGCTGGGGAGCCTCGCTGGACAACTCGTAACCTTTGACGGGTAGCTAATGCATCAGCGTGATATAGCGCCTGACAGTTTGGTACGGAGAGAGGAAATAAGGTGAGCCGAGAATGCCCTGGATTGGCCGGTCCGATACGCTGACAACATTCCAGGATTATAATTTAACGGGATCGATTGAATACGGCCTGGGGAGCACGGGGCCTTTACCTTTGGACAGCCAGCAGAGTCACCCTGGCTAGTTATAGGTCCCTTGTTATTCCCGGGTGAAGTGATAAATAAAACATTTCTCTTGTCCCGAGGGATAGAAAGCACGGCCCTCATAATCATCCCTAGGTATGGACCATAATACAAGACAAGACCTGTATCGTCAGTTAGCGGGCACTATCTTTATGAAGATAAATAGCTCACTAAATCAAATATTCTTCGTCGTGAGAATGGGTATCTGTTTTATATTCACCTCAGATAAAGCAACTTACTGGTGTCTCTATATGAAGCAAATATTCTTGAAAATCTATCGTTTTTCTAAAACATAGTAGTGTCACACCCACATAGTTAGGGTGTATATAAACTGCACGTACATCTGAAAACCGCACAGGGACGTATTTGTTTCGAAACAAGAAATCCTAAGCAGACAACATATTTATATATGATATGATTTATTTATTTGTAAAGTTATAATACAATAAGCAATCCTATTTTTTCTCAAAGTACAAGAAATAGTATCAAGATTTATATGTGAAATGTACTGGTAACATTACAAACATTTATAACTTATCACTTTATTGTGCGTTTGTGTAAATATAGTTAACGATAACTTGGAAACTACACAATCTACCATGTTTATGCTAGGGATACATCGTCAAATGGCTGCTTTATTTATTTAGGATGTCTTGGTCTATTTTGTGAGCGAAAGACATGAACCGATTTTAAGACAATAAGGAATTTGCAAATCGATAGCGAAATTAGGTTTAGTCTATATTATAAAAGTCCAATGCGATTGACGAGTAATAGATCTTTGCGCTAAGGAAAAACCGCAACATGACATTTTGACGTTGTCTTACACTGTGCAGAAGCGGTCTCATTGTACACAGTGACGCTGGTGAGTGACTTTCCTTAACACCAGCATGACAAGCCTTGGTAGGAATGAAATAACCTTTAGCAGAGAAAAAAGCCAATTGAACTTACAGACTTACAGAAAAACTGACAGAATAGCAAACTATTTAAAAACTACAATTTTAAATGCATTTTTGATATATACAAGAACCATTGGTGAATAACGCCAACAGAAAATATGCTTAACAAAGTCGCTTACGTTTTTTAACAATCAGAAAGACGAGATAATTCTATGTGGAAAATAACCCTACATAATTTTATATTGATTTTTTTACAGGCCTGTAACTGACTCGGGCAAATAACCAAATATCCAAACAGAAGCGATAGAGCGGCAACGATTGCGCCTACTAATCTTCGTCATCACAAAGACAAATGATAAAAGAGTATCTATGGCAAATTACATTAAAATCATTACGTATGGATTTGTAGCGACTGATGAAATGGCATTTAATAAATATCTTTTGGCAAGAATATTAAAACTTACTAAAGTAAATAGCACCATAAAGCGAGTGATGTCGCCTATCATTCGCCCGAGAGATATCTGCAAAGGGCCAAGGACTTCAAAAGCCGGCATGAGGTAGGTGGTACGAGCGAAGCTGATCACGTTAGCTATAGCGAACAAAACGTCAGAGACAATCTCCGGATCATTGGGTTTCCATTGAAAACGAGCTGTAATAAACCACAAAGGAAAGGATAAACGAGAACCAATGAGCATAACATCAAAGACATTTGTTTTAGCACAAAATATTCTGGCAAAATCAGTTGTAACCATAAAATCTTTATAACCTATGTGTCTGTAACTAAAAGAACAAAGGATATATATAATCAACGATGGGCTATCAGAACGGTTCAATGTGGCTTTTCTCACATAATGATTTTTTGTCAGTTTATCTAGGTTAAAAAGAATATGCCGGGTATTTGACCGTCTTTGAATAGGTGAATGACCATATCAACTAGATTCTTTATATTTTAATCAACAGTTAGAGCCAGTTTATGTAAACAATCATACAAAAATTAAACTGTATGGTGTTATCCTTATAGAATTGCCACTCGAGAAGAGTGTGCAACCATCTGAATTAACAGAGCATGTTATAAATGGATATGTAATTGCTAGGTTTTCCAACTGAATGGCCAATTCCGTTCTGTAATCTTGTTTAATAACCACATTTTGTGTAAGAATAACTTGGACAGTTTAATTACACTTATTGGAACGATCAGCCTCGGTTTCTGTTGCTTGCCAAAGTTACTTTCTTTATTCCTTTTCTGATTACGTGGAATGCTAAAGGCCGGTGTAAAGGAAACCACACTGCTGAGAATAAGTACGTCTTACTTTCGGAGTTGAACCTAGCTACCTTCAAAACACATTTGTCGTACAGTAGGAATTATATTGTTATAGTGTAATAAAATTGCACTAACAAATACACGGCCTCGTGCTATACATTATTGTTTACTTTTCTTAACAAAATAAAGATGAACTTACAGGCTTCCATAAAATAACTTTTAGTTTCGTCTTTGTCTTGTCTAATAAATTTGAGGAAATCTGTAAATCCCGTATGATTGTCATTATATAAAAGTTCCCTGGCTAGATTGGTTCCGTTGAAATATCTGAAAAATAAATATATTCAAACCAATGAGGACTTCATTCTTATTGAGGCTTTATTGGTCATCGTTTGTGCTTCATACAGTAATGGGATACTAGCAATGTTGGCAAGGGATGTAATTTTATCATTGATAAAGTGTCCTCTGTCGTCGGGTTCCTCTTTATTTGCTGATTAATACATATACAATGTAAACCAGATTGATTTGTATGATAAATTGTTGAGAATACCTAAATAATGTATTGCAACATTAATATATTTAAATACTTCAAGAATTTTGTATCTGTTAGAAAAATCCCATGAACCTCATTCTTGTTTATTTGGGATAGCAATACCTTGGAACAGACACTCGCTTAGACCAAACACTAGATTTAACAGAAAATATCAACAGCCAAGACCGAGGTTCAATTTCAGTAGTAAATGCCTAAAAAATAATAATAATAACAAACAAAACCAGCCATATCTTGTATAACAAAGAAAAGGACAAACGACTCACAGTACTTAAGACACGATATGTTCGGTATTTCGGTGAACTTTGCAACCATCGCAAGGAAAGTACATGTGGGAAACAACATATACACGAATGTCAGTAAAGACGCAAGACAACAACGCTGCCATACCAGCGTTTGCTATCTTTTTTGTCGCTAGTGTATTTTTATGCCTGACTGTTTATATAAGACATTAATAGCTTTTCTAGTTTCCAGTATATCCTTTCTCATCATGGCAGCAACATGTGACGAAAACATACCAAGAACAAATTCCCATATACATTTATGACCAAATACACAGTCCTGGATATTGCATGAATATGCCCGCTATAAAGACAACAAAACTGACGTATAAAGGTTACATAATATCAACATATTATTAAAAAGCCTACTTGTCTGATTCTGAGACCATGTGATCAGTGAAGAAACGAAGAACGTATGATGCTAGATACATAGATAGAACGATGAAATCCATAAAGTTATAATTGTCCATGACATATCCTCGGGCTCCTGAGCCATACACCTGTTTACATTCTATCCACAACAGGCCTGAAAATAGATCACATTTTTTTAGAATAAATGTTATAGACACATACAGAAAAAGATTTATTTTTGTAGTGCTAATAAACGCTAGGGTACAGAATGATTCGTATCTACCGACGGACCAACATCGATAACATATATGTATATCTAAGGATCGGTCAATTCTGTAAAACAGTGTAATGTAATGGAAACGTATCATGTTTAAATTGCATTCACGAGGAGAGCATACTTAGAGGCAATTGCTTAATACAGCACTTCTTTTCTAACGAAACTCCATATTTGTTAACTATACAGGCCGATAAAACATAATGTTCATTTTACAAAAGAAAAAAAATTACAACAAAAAAACTTGATTGCTAATTTGAAAATACTGTTGATTATTGTTTTTGTTGCCCCAGAGTTTTTGTATTTGGACAATTGGAAGTAACTGTGCTTCGATGTATCGCGGAGATACTTGCTATGTGATGAGCTCTAATACTGAGGACAATGCTCCCAGGATGTCCATTACAAATATTTACGATTATGAATATCTGTTTGAAGGGAACGTAAATCACTAATCCAATTACAAGTGGGATACAGAGTGCATGGAACACAAAAAGTGCAGATATAGAGATATGAACAATATATGCCGAAAAGATTATAGTTGATAGTAAAGGGATCCATATCCAAGCAGAGCAGATCGATTGGAGAAAGCAATTGAATACATATCAACATCAAGTCTGTTATAGTAGTTAACAGTTTGGTAACAATATAGAAAAAAGTAGAAGCAGTCATTCTGGAATAAAAATGGAGTATGAATGCCTGACTTCTAGCAGTCAGTCTTAAGCAGTCTATTGTGCCATGAGCTGAAATTAGATAAATTTCTACATTGCCTATAGACAAAATTTATGGCAGTTTTTTTTTTAAGTTAACGGAAGTTAACTCGTAGATTTATTTGGACAAACAGAGCAATGTAGAGTTTGCCATTACGTGTAAAGTCAATTTCAGACAAATGTTAATTATTTTCTTCATTTCCTTTTCAGACCGGTTTGATCAAAGTCATTAAGATTGTACCGTGATAGCATTAATAGGCAAAACCACGACGAACAGTTCTAAATACGAAATATATCAATATATATATGAGTTGAAATCTGAGGGGTTAACTGAGGTGGGAAGGGGGATTCACCATTCATTGAGAATCGTCAGAATTCTTCCATTTTCACGAATGCCACACTGCTATCTACAGTTCAAACCAAAATTAAAAATCAGGCTTGCAATTGGACTCTATGTCTTTAAATACTAACGGTTTTATATACAAATTGACAGAAATAAGCTCAATTTAAGATGATACAGTTGCGTCAGAGATTGGCCTTGACTATTTTTTTTAAAGCGGCACATGCCTGTTTTTTGACACACACAATTCAAAGAAGAATTGGACGAACCTCAATGCGGTGACTATAAAAAGACTGTAAATGAGAGAGAAATGAAAGAGAGAGAGAGAGGCGAGGAAGAAGAACTCCAGCTAACTCACCTTCTCCCAATGAGCGTTGTATTGGTAAAGTAAGGTTCCCTAAAACAAGAATCGATACAGGACGAGGTTCTAATTACGGCCAAGATTAAAACGGGATGGCAAATTGTCTGGTCTAGTTTTAGGGGCAGAGCACAGGAAATCTCAATAAACAGCATGTATACCATTACATATGTTTCTAGAATCGGACACAATTCTTATAAGCTAAACACTTATTGATGCTTTTCATCGGTTACATTAAGGCCTATACGTTCTTATTGTTGGTTCACACGATCCAGATATCCAGAGTTAGATGGAGGTTGTTTGTCATCTTCTAAACATATGAAACCAAGCCTTATTACCGATTAGCACCAAAATAAATTTTTAAGTTATAAGAATTCAGTTCAGATCGGTTCCTAACCTTTCCCTTGACCGTCGCAATACACCACCGGTAGTACTGCGGTCCTTGATTTAAAATACTTCAAAGCATGGAATCTTTTTTAATTGGAGTTATATTTATTAAGATGAAGTTCAATATTATACAAAAATAACATGTAGCTTCTGATATATATTTAATAGGTTTCAGCGTTCTAAATTTGAAGTTTAAAATCCCACCGGAATCACGTGACCGAGGCGGCCAAAGACATTCCAACCTCAACCGCAAACATTTTGAATTCAGACAATCGGTTACAAATTTGACACGACGGGTGGCTATATTATTAGTTAATATGGGGCAGTATGTTAGTGCAAAAACTAGTTTTGAACATTTTAAACAAACTTTTTTTGCACTTGATTACATTCAAATTGACCACTGTCAATTCAGATTACAAGAAAGGGTTGTGCGATCTGTACCTTTATTTGACCGTATCTGAAGTACTCATGTTTGTGGTTGGTGTTGGTTTTTATTACAAGCATAAAGCGATAATGGTCATAGTTTATTTCGTCTTACCTAATATCCAAAACACAATGCATATTTGAACATGGGTCAGCAAAGTATTGGCGGGCCTTAAAGTCTCTTTTAATAAACTCTCTATTTTTTCTTCTTTTCCCAGATGAAAATAACGAGTGTCAGATAAGTCATCGGTGGATGTTATTGAGACGTCACTTTCCGTTATACGAAATGTAGCAGCAGCGAGCAGAACGAGGAAGCACATATGTGACATAGTGTGAGTCATGAACTTCGTAACGGGGCATCTCATAATGGCGCCAATCTAAAAAAAGACCGATTTATTAACTATATTTTCCTTAAAATTTGTGTGTGAAACACAAATAACCTCTGTTTTGCTCTTTCTGAAAATAACAGACGCATGATAAATTAACAAAGTTGCTGGCCAATGATTTCATTCCACGTTTATGTTCGAAACAACCCTAGGCTTTTTTTGTTTGTTTTTGTTCCCATAATTTGTCACATTAGAGATGCACAGGTGTGATTTCCCTGTAAACAATTTATCTTCATTTCAAGAAATACATTTAAAGCAGCTAAGTTCGTGACAGCGAAAGGCGAAAGAAACACTCAATTCAACTGATAGGACATACCTTGCTGTTAGGTGCAAAGACGTAGGTAATACAGAAAAATGGTATAAGTGGAACAAATAAAATGGAGTAGATGACTTTCTTAAGCCAGTTTAACGATTGTAAGAATCCCATCTCAGACCCATACCAGATTGTCGTCATGTGCTGTTGACAATTGGGATGGGCTACAAACTGCAAAATATAAGAGATAAGATATGGTAAGGTAAGGCAGGCTTTCTCCACTGTTATATGTCCAGGGGTGCTGTTAAATTTGGACTGATATGCCTTGATAAGTAGACAGTGAAGTTTTATTTTTACAGTGAAGAGTTTCTTTGCGTTTAGGATATCGTTGCCTCATTTTATTATTTCACAGAAGACTTTTGTTTGAACAATAAAGCATTTTTTTTTAGAGTAAATCGTTTCTTTGCGTTTTAGATAACATTTAATTATCTCTTCTTACTGTAGTCGTTTGTTTTTACAGTGAAACTTTCTTTTACCAGTAAACAGTTGCTTTGCGTTTAAGACAATATTGCCTCATCTTATTATTTCCATTTGCTTTTAGAGTGAAAGCTTTCTTTTTAGAGTAAAAGTTTCTTGGCATTGCTTCATTTAATTATTTCCAATAAAGAGGAACACCGATGCAGTCATATCTAGGACAGACATAATACGAAGGCGCGACAAGACTACTGCTTGTACTACCTGGACATGCTTGACACTACATACTTATATCTAATATCAAGACACATCTGGGCAAATTGTATAGATCTGCAAGGTAAGTCACACGACAAAAACTTTGTTTCGAGAAAGGAACTCAGGTTGAATGAATGGCCAAGGCAGCCGTTGTAAATGGAATTGCTCCTCCATACGGCCACAATACGACGTGATAGAGCAGCTATAGAATAAAACAACCCAATCACTTTTAAATGACGTAATAAATGAGTTGCAGTTGGAAAGACGTCTGACATTGCTTAATATTGTCAAGTCATTTATGGAACCAGTAATGCATTCAATCGCTGAGAGTCTTTTTCGAAACAAAACAAATAAAGATATAAGAGCGTTAATATGCCTTTTAATCTCGTATATGTTTTTCAAAGCCTTATATCTTATATAAATATTTCTTGAATAACACAGTTTGTTTATGCTTTCTTCTGTCTAAAACAGCCCTACTTGTCATTGTAATTGCCAATGGGTCCGTAAGACCACTAAGAGGGCCCATGAAAAAATACTAGTGTATGCATAATCTGGATAAATGCACCATGCAGACAACCAAGGCAGCGGTCACCAACACGGGTACAAGGTAGCTGAACTGGGAAGCTATAGGCCATCAACAAAAACTCATACATACCATCGCAGCAATACTTTAAGCTCACGACCAGCTCTTTTATTAATTAACAACATAAAACCTGAGAATACGCCTGTTTACTTCGGACCTTCTTCTCCTCGTAACGGATGGCCATCTTGAGTCTTGCCAAGGGGTCCCGCTTCCCATTCTCGGGTTCACAGCCTTCACTCAGTACGGCTTCCACTTCCTGAGTACCCCTGCACAGATCCATCAACTCACAGGCAAAGTTCATACACTGCTCCACCAATCCCAAGTATTCACTCTGTAAATAAAATAACCAGTGTTTAAAGTAACCCGATTTCTCTTTTGTTTGATACATTTCCACAGATCAATTAAACGGGCACAGTGATGTCGCTTGATATACAAGTTTTTTTTTAAAATTTGGTTTAAAAATCCAGTTGGTATGGATAGCTTATGCACTTTGGAGGGACCGTTACAGGCATTTTCTAGTATGCGTAAATATTGGCCCTTTTATTTGCATTAAATTGTACGCCTACCGGTAATATTATACTCTTGAACGCTTGTTCAATAGGTATAATGAGTGTAATAAAGAAAATGTATGAGTTAATTGACTTACTGGCTTAATATTACTGTAGTATAAGCTTGTCCAATCGGCATTATGAGTTTATTAAAGAAATGATGAGTTCATTGACTAACTGGCTTCATAGTTCTATAGTATAAGTTTTTTAATGGGCATTATGAGTATATTAAAACATTGACGAGTTCATGGTTAACTGGCGTCATAGTTCTATAGTATAAGCTGGTTCAATGGGCATTATGAGTATATTAAAACATTGATGAGTTCATTGACTAACAGTCTATGAACTCATTATTTGTATTATTAGACTAACTGGCTTCAGAGTACTATAGTATAAGCTTGTTCAATGGGCATTATGAACACAATAATACAAATAATGAGTTCATAGACTAACTGGCTTCATAGTACTATAGTATAAACTTGTTCAAAGGGCATTATAGGCATAATAATACAAATAATGAGTTCATAGACTAACTGGCTTCAGAGTACTATAGTATAAGCTTGTTCAATGGGCATAATTAACACAAGAGATCCATGAATGGATGGATCTCGACGCCCACACTGTTAAGATAGTTTGAAGAGAAGAGTCTAAGAGGGGACAGATTCACGATTTGATTTTCCGTCTTGT
>JAVFBW010160762.1:0-11662 GCA_034783835.1 Mopalia ciliata
TAGTTTCAGCTCATTGAAGTGGGGTTTACTTTATAGTTTCAGCTCATTGAAGTGGGGTTTACTTTATAGTTTCAGCTCATTGAAGTGGGGTTTACTTTATAGTTTCAGCTAATTGAAGTGGGGTTTAATTTATAGTTTCAGCTCATTGAAATGGGGTTTACTTTATAGTTTCATCTCATTGAAGTGATAAGTCTAAAATAACATTTATAGTCTGTTTATGTTCTATTTCTATTTAGAATAAATTTGATACTTAATAGAACAAATCAATATGTTCATCCACACATTAGAAACCCAGAAAGAATAATAGCCTTACATGAACTTATGTCTAGTTAGAGTTAGGGTGCATGTAACATAGTCCACATTCCAGGTAGCAGAGTCCGCCTTATTTTATAACTAACCCTCAAAATAACCCACGAAAAGTTCATGTCATTCCATGTCACTATTGCACCAAAGCCTTTTATGGAATGAGTTCGTGTGCTAGAACAAAGTCCAACATTAAAGCTAAGCATCTGTTCTGTTTCAAAGATATTCAATACTGATATTTTTTGTGTTTTACTGCTGGCGATTCGGTGCCTAACTGTGACGGTCGCAGTTCGATTCGAGGAGGGGTTTCAACCTGCAAAATTTCCTGAGCTAGAATCTGTTCAAACTACGAAAAAACGTTATCCCAAAATAAAGAATTCAATTCAAAAATGACTCAATGTTAACTTTACCGCAGCCCATCTTTGTGTATTAATATCTTCTTGGAAGCGAGAATATTCTCTGTGGTCATAAACGGTAACACAGACTTTCCATATGATGAGTGTGATGATTCCAACTAAAACACTCCCAACTACACCCAGGATAATCGGTAAAAGATCAGCCGGCTCCGGACAAACTATGGAAGAAAATTGATTAAAATATATGAACAATTTGATGGAATGAAATAATTTAAGAGCAAATGTCATGGTGCTCACTGTCT
Source organism: Mopalia ciliata (assembly GCA_034783835.1). Taxonomy (NCBI): domain Eukaryota; kingdom Metazoa; phylum Mollusca; class Polyplacophora; order Chitonida; family Mopaliidae; genus Mopalia; species Mopalia ciliata. The sequence goes on from JAVFBW010160762.1 coordinate 962, forward strand.
TTATATTGGTTTGCCTTATTTAATGGTAAACAATGTTGACTAGGATGGGAGTGGATGGAAGCTACTTTTGCAGTCCAAAACAATCCATCAGCATATGGTGGTGATGTCCACCATATATATTTGTATCAATAAAAAAAAAAAACAATTTACTGGTAATCATACTTGCAGACAAATCTTGTTGCAATAAAATCTACTTCTTTCTCATGCATGACAGGAAGAGATTGCAGCCTATGTTGAAATTAATATTAAGAGCATAAGCATATAGCAGCATAAACATGTTAACAATTAAAAAGTTTGGTGAAACCAAATCCTTGTTATAATAAGCAGAATCTTCAATTCATATAAGAACTTTCTGTAGAAATTGGTTTTGATGTAATAGTGTTCACAACCTTTAAAGGAATAGTGCGAAATAAGTAATAAAGACCACATTGGTGGTGCTAATTTATCGACTACAATACTACTTAATTACTTACCAATCACTTTTTGAGCTTTCAGTTTGAGCTTATTGTTCTGATCATATTCATAACTGAACTTGAATGTACAATCCGTCTGATCGCTAAACATTTCCTGGCAGATCGTCCCATTATCATTCTCTAAAACATAAAGTACACAGTGGCATAGGCTTGTTTGAAGTGGCTTATTGTACACTGTTAGTCATAGGAGTGTTAAACTGTTTAAGAAACTCATCTTTTTGTATACGATCAAATGTACAACTAACTGAGTTATTAAACATGTAATACTAAGGACAATTTGACTGATATGTGTTTAAACATTAATACACGGAACATTTTGAACGATTTTTAGAAAGTGAACATTTACAGTATTTCATTTGTTCAGAAAGCATGTTCTTAGGTTGAACAAACTGGTTCAGAAGGGTTGAAATGGCGACATTTAAAAAATTGTTTCCTATTTGACAATGTCTACAAGTTCACCTATGCAATTCCCATTTATCTACACTTGTTTGAGCGTTCTAATATTGCATAATTTAATCTGACCGTTTTTTTTAATGATATTTACCTATTTCCATATTCACACACTTTCTATTTAGACTTCCATTTTTGGTGGCAATTATTACCAAGTATATATTTCCACATTCGTTATCTTAATTGCCAGTCATTCTAATTCAGTGAGATGTATATATTTTTTACATTCGTTCTCGTACCTTCAACAGTTTGCCTCGACGTAATAACTGTATATACACATTCGTTATCTTAACCTTCGATATCTTCAATTCAGTAATGTCTATATTTCAACATTTGTTATCTTTCCTTTATTATAATCTTTATTTTTACATTCGATTTTTTACCTTCCAGAGTTTCACCGGATGTAATATTTATATAGCCACATTCGTTATCTTACTTATCGATATTTCCACTTCTGTAATGTCATATATTTCTACATTCATTCTCTTTCCTTCCAGTGCTTCCCTTAGTGTAATGTATCTTACTTTCCAGTGCTTCCCTTAGTGTAATGTATCTTACCTTCCAGTGCTTCCCTTAGTGTAATGTATCTTACTTTCCAGTGCTTCCCTTAGTGTAATGTATCTTACTTTCCAGTGCTTCCCTTAGTGTAATGTATCTTACTTTCCTCTTAAGTTATGTCTATATTTCCACATTTGGTTCTCACATTCCAGTGTTTCCACTTCTGCAATGTCTGTATTTCCACATTGGGTATCTTACCGTCCAGTGTTTCCACTTCTGTAATGTCAATATCTCCACATTTGTTCTCGCACTCTTCAGCGGAGTAGATGCCTTTCTTAAAGAGTCGACAGTTCACGCAATCCTTATTACAGTTACAGTTCCCAACACAAGTCTGAAAATAACAAAATGAACAGAGCATATCATACCATATTCTCCTCCTATTTTAAGCATGAGTTATGTTTTAGGTAACGATATTTCACCGAATTTTGTAAAAAAAACCTTGTGAAATAGCCCCGATATTTATATCACTGAATTGTGTTAAACAAAATCTCCATATTCAGTCACATGGCTTGCCACTTTAATTTTTAACAGCTGTAGCAAAGGGGAAGTTTTTGAGGGAGTTTGCAAATTCGTCACCCAACTGAAACACTTTAAAATATACAGTTTAACACCAATACTCCCTCACTAACCCTGAAGAAGAAAATAATGAATACATGTAATTATGCTCTTATGGTTAGGTCCAATGGCATTGATTGTGTACATGGGTATAAGCAAACATAGAAGAATATACATGCAATAAATCTTGCATATTTTACGCAAAATTAAAATAGAGAAGTTTAAGAAGTAGGCCCAAGCGATCACGGGCAAGTTGCTGGAAAGACGATTAGCCGCTAACACCAGATTAAATCGCTAGTAACAGGTGAGTGATACACCTCCAACAGGGCGTTACGTTATCTTATATACAACCTGCACCCCTGTGCATTAAAATAAGGCAACATAAACCAAGGATTTTGCTTTCGGATAGTTAATTACACGAAAATATTGAAAACCTTTAACTAGCTTCAAAGCTAAAAAAGTAAAGTACTTGGTTAAACAGCAACGACAGTTTGGTTCAGTAAAACATATTATGTATATACATTCAGTGTTTAGCATAAAATTCAATTATAAAGGGAAAACAACTCCAGAATAACGTTCAGAATACTCAAATATTTCCGATAATCCAGTATTCCTATTTAACAAGGCAATTACATTAGTGAGCCAGCCTGGGGGGATTAATAACCGGGGAGGGTTAATACAATTCTTAACTGAGTCTTAAAAATGAATGTTGTATACAAATGTAAATTGAGAATGATAAAAAAAAAATCTCATAACGTTTAAATGGTGTCTAACCTATCCCTTAAAACAACCCATTTATCAGAGTTTGTATTTTTCTGACTTTGTTAAGTAAATAAAGCCCGTATCGCCTCGAGAAAGACACCACAACAGCTTTTTTGAGACATGGGTAAGGACGGCAGTTTTTTTTTAAATATTTATGGTCACGCCATTTTTTTTTAAAGAGTAATTTATTTTTCTCTAGCATTCTTTTAGAAAATGATCCAATCTTTCGTAAAAAACAACGAAGAGCAGAGATTGGCGTTTGTCATAATATGTGTCGGCTTCATTGATATACGTTACGACTTAATATTAATATCGAGATCTGCGTAGCAAAAAAATTTCAATGATCCCAAAGTATGTTAAGCATAAAGATTTCCCCAATATCGAGGTCGGTGAAGCATAAAGATTTGCACAATATCGAGAAATTGTGAAGAATAAAGATTTCCCCAATATCGAGGTCTATGAAGCATAAAGATTTCCCCAATATCGAGGTCTGTGAAGCATAAAGATTTCACTAATAGCAGGGTCAGTCAAGCATACAGATTTCCCCAATATCGATGTCTGTGAAGCATAAAGATTTCACTAATAGCAGGGTCAGTGAAGCATAAAGATTTCCCCAATAATGAAGTCTGTGAAGCATAAAGATTTCACTAACGCCGAGGTCTGTGAAGCATAAAGGTTTCCCCAATATCGAGGTCTGTGAATCACAAAGATTTCACTAATGCCGAGGTCTGAGAAGTATAAAGATTTCTATAATATCGAGGTCTGTGTATCATAACGATGTAACTTATATCGGGTTTTTGCAGTTTAAAAATTTCACTAATATCGAGATCTGTGAAGTAAAGAGATTTCCCTTATATCCAGGTCTGTGACGCATAAAGATTTCACTAATATTGAGGAATGTGAAGCATAAAGATTTTACCAATATCGAGGAATGCGAGGCATAAATATATTCCCAATATCGAGGTCTGTGAAGCATAAAGATTTCACTAATATCGAGGTCTCTGTAGCTTAAAGATTTCAGTAATATCGAGGTCGGTGAACAATAAAGATTTCCCTAACATCGAGGTTTCTGAAGAATAACGATTTCCCTAACATCGAAGTCACTGAAGAATAAAGATTTCTCCAATATCGAGGTCTGTGAAGCATAAAGATTTCACTAATATCGAGGTCTGTGTAGCTTAACGATTTCCCTAACATCGAGGTTTCTGAAGAATAAAGATTTCCCTAACATCGAGGTCTCTGAAGAATACAGATTGTCCTAACATCGAGGTTTCTGAAGAATAAAGATTTCCCTAGCATCGAGGTCTCTGAAGCATAAAGATTTCCCTAACATCGAGGTCTCTGAAGCATAAAGATTTCCCTAACATCGAGGTATGTGAAGCATAAAGATTGTCCTAACATCGAGGTCTGTGAAGCATAAAGATTGTCTTAACATCGAGGTCTCTGAAGCATAAAGATTGTCCTAAAATCGAGGTGTCTGAAGAATAAAGATTGTCCTAAAATCGAGGTTTCTGAAGAATAAAGATTGTCCTAATATCGAGGTCTCTGAAGCATAAAGATTGTCCTAAAATCGAGGTTTCTGAATCATAAAGATTGTCCTAATATCGAGGTCTGTGAAGCATAAAGATTGTCGTAACATCGAGGTCTGTGAAGCATAAAGATTGTCCTAACATCGAGGTCTGTGAAGCATAAAGATTGTCCTAATATCGAGGTCTGTGAAGCATAAAGATTTCACTAATACCTAAAGGCTTTTTCTTTATATGACTGATTAGTTAAGGTTTTGCTGGACCCCATGGTCGATTTTCAGAACACCCGTTGTATCTAGTCTCTTGTGCAGAAGAACATAAATATGTACCATATCTATGTATATATTTTTGGAAAGCTGAAATACTCACGATAACACATCACATTGCCAATGTGGTAAAAATCCAATAATTAAAATGAGAGAAAAAAAAAATACACTGTATTTTTTCAACGTTTATTTCTCGAATCACAATAACGATAAATCTCAAAAGATAAGTTGACCAAGTAGAGCACCCCTTAAACTAGGGTGTCTATCTCACATTGGAAATAGAGATATAACAGAATGTAAAATATAACTTTCAGAAAAAGTAACAAAAATCAAAGACAAACTTCTAAAAAATGAGGCACCGTTTACTAGATCGCATTGTGTTCTTTACCATGGCTCTAAATTGAAGTTTCGAACATGAATCGTTTTGGAATACGCCATGGAAAATGTAGGGTCTGCTGGAGGTGAAAGAAATAGGCAATTAAAGTTGTGTCACTTGGATAGCTACTGTTAACTGTTTGTAATTAGAATTTCGAATTATGCTTTTCGCCAACATATAGTTTGAATACCTAACTTTTTACCCAAGTGATCAATAAAATTGGTTGAATGTTTAGTCCATGTGGTCTCACAAGACGTAAAGATTTCACTTATATCAGGATCCACACAAAGGATAGGCCTACACTTGTGGTTAAGATTTCACTTATATCAGGATCCACACAAAGGATAGGCCTACACTTGTGGTCAAAACTTCATATACCAAACTCACAATCCCTTTCTGGACAACTCTTCATTACAACTGTTCTTCTGTGAAAATCATGCTTTGTTAAACTACTAAAGGATTTATACGAAAGTCTCTACTCTATTTTGTCACAGAGAATTAAACTGAAAGATTTATTACTTACGGGACAATGCTCACAGTGGTCGCCATAACATCGCGAGGCCTTGTCACACTGACATTTACCACAGCTGCATTCTCCATGGCCGTTACATATAGCCTAAAACAAGAGGGAGTGTTACGGAAAGGTAATTCACCACTCTATTACAATCATTAACACTTTTATTAATTATAATATTGAGTTTAACCTAAGTCTATTTACTAGAAGTATGTAACTGTTATATAGGTAAGCTAACAAGAATAGGGGACTCGTCTAGCTCCCTGTAATAACGTATCATGTGACCTATCAAAATGATGCATTATGGCGTTTCTCCATCATAATGTTGCTCACTAAATGAAACGCATTTACCCAGTGCTATATGTCTGTGTTAAATAGACAGTAAACGACAATTAAATCGAGAAATATCAAGCCAGTTGTCTGAATGAAAACAAAAATTTGACGCCATCGTTTCTTGCTGGTCTACAATGCTGTACGGCAGTTGCATACTTCTAGTTAATAGATGTCTGGTTTAACTAAATAATAAATATTATTCAATCTGTAATAATATTTTGACGTATTTTTGTTTAAAATATTTACAAGCTTTTACTTTTAAATATGTTCGAAATACTTACGCCGTTTGGTGCAATGCATGTCGATTGGCTTATGGGACAGTCACATGATGTTCCGTTGTATTCCGGGTTACATATACAACTTCCGCATTGACACTGCCCCCTGGTGGGACCTGAATAAAAAATGAAGCAAACAATATAACATGCATAAATAAGACAGTTTTCAAAACAGACATGATATATATTTTATTCTGTCAGTGAAGGCTGTTATAAAATAGGCCAAACCAAAAGTTACAAAAAGAATAAATGGGCGATTTCTATTATGTAAATAAATGTTGTTCTTACCTCCGCAGGTCATTCCATCGACAAGGTCACAGGAATAGTCGTCACACTGACAGTAGTCGCCACTAAATTTCTGCAGTGAGTTAGGTGTCCGTGGTAGACAGTAACACTGACCACACACGCATTCACCACGGCCTGAACATACCAGCGAGGAGTTCTGACTGGGAACAAAACACAAACTTGATTGATTTAAACTCAGTTTTGAGCCTTTTTAACCCTAGCAACATTAGTTGCATGAAGAAACTAACATAGCATCAGTTACCGGTATATGTCCTTTATTAATTTTTTCCAGCACAGTTTTGTCAAGCCCGCATGCAGTCAGAATTAGATAATTGTTTGTCTACACCGGAGTGCAGATTTGTTAAAAAAAACTAATTTGTCATCAGCCTCAGGAGCACTATTCCCGGAAAAAGAATACGATTGGGTGCGACTTGGGTTGTAACGGAGAGAAGGTTTAAATAAAACTCTTGGCTTACGAAGATGACACAGTCGACATCTACGGCTTCTTTTACACAAAAAAATAAGCTCAACAAGTCGGAGCGCTACATGACATGCAACAACCAGCGGAAGCTCATGAGTAGCTAGCTGAACGCTGCTAATATGCCTTATGGTGTAAGGAAATCTTCCCGATAGGCTAACGAAATAGGTACAAGGATATGCCTGGAAACAAAGGCGCTCCAACAGAGGAAACCTAACTTCCATCAACATGGTTCAGGTTGGAGAAGTAAAATAACGTATTTTGAGGTGACAAATTCTATGTGTTTAAAAAGATTAACCTTCCATCCCTGTTCATCCACAACACACAGAAAAATAAGAGAAAGCCGGTATACCATCCCACTAATTTAACTTACGCTTGACAGCTGCTATCCTGGCCGTCCATAGTTACCTGTGAACCATCGCATTCACAGGCGCGGCCACGTCTCCCTTCATGACAGGCGCAGATACCACAGGCAAAGGTTCCGTTTCCGTTACACAATGGACTGTTACTCTCCTGAGACAAATAAATACTGCGATCAGTTGTGTGATTTTTGTGGAAACTTAACTCAAGTTGAAAACTCTTTCCAGCAAAAATTGTTATCCAAAAAATAAACTGGAGAAAGACTATGAATTTATCGTTGGTTTTGAGAATTTATAGCAGAATTGTTCAACTGATATAGTGATGGTTTGAGACAAAAATCTAATTTTATACGTTTGCAGTAGTGGGTTAATTTATGAAACGCTGTCAAAACCTTAATATCGGGATTACAATAACTGAACACTAAAAAACTCACACGGTGACTCTTCGCAGGAGTATTTCGCGACCTTAGAACTACAGGGTTCAAACTAAGATTTTGGTCGTTTTGATAGAATCGCTTGAAAAGTTCAATTGCTAAGGGGTGCTCACCTAAATATAAGCTGAAATCTTATTGGTCCTCTAACATCTTCCTTCCAAGCTAAGCCTAAGCCTCGTTGGTGGAAAGTTGCAGTTAGAACATTTTGGAGAAGGTGTCCACAAGTGCTAGTAGATAGACCTTAGTTATCCCAATATTATTTTCTATCAAACTCATTTTTGACCAAAATGTTAGTTACAACCCTGTTATTCTAAGGTCGCAATTTGTCTATACACCGAAGTGTTGTGTGTCTGAAAATCATAATATACCCCAATGTTTAGTAAGAGACTGTCGGTGGAGGTGACGGACGAGAGGTATTAAAGAGGGGAATGTAATGGAGCGTTCTGAAGAGGCTTCACCTTTCTAACCTAACTCATAGACAAACAGCACAACGCCGTTGCAAATGTGAATATCCATGGGCTGAGTGTCTTAGGTAGTGCAAAATTAACTTTGAAACATTATTAAAATGCTTCATATCTTGGTTGGGCTATTGTTGGGGTCGTCATTTAAGCGAGATACCCTTGAGCACAGCGTAAAACACAAATTAATCACACAATCTCTTCGGTAGTTCAATTTGTCAAGGGGAATATAAGCCAGCATGCTTTTAGACTAAACTATTTGGCAAAAGGCGTCTATCGAATTCACCAAACCACATCATTTTTATTTTTACGACAACTGAGAACTATTGTCTATTAAGGGTACTTACGGCCTGGTCTGGTTTCTGGCAGTCACACTCGCAGATCATCTCCAGGTCTATGGTGAGGCTGTCTGTCAAACCCACTGGACCAATCACTATCTGTTTGTGTCGAAGAGCCGGGTCAGCCGGACATTCATTCACACTGATTTCAATATCAAACGATACCTAAAAAGGTTCATACACATTTAAAACTCGGGTTCTGTTTTTATATTTGTCCTACTATTGTGTGTAAGCGGTAATATTCCTGTTAGTGTTATAATAACAAAGTACTAAATACTTCGCCAGAATGCATTTCCACACTTATTTAAAACTACCTTGTGAATTTAAGCATTTTGATTATAAACCAGTACTACATGGGTTGCTGGAAGTTTGGTAGTATATTGCCGCCTAAAATCCTTTCCAAAAAGTTTCCAAGACAAATCGTATATCAATAAAACCAAAAACATAAGATACGACATTGCAAGCAATCCATCATTGAGATCAATATCTGCTTACACATTTGTAAGAAACGGTAAGATTCCTTCTGTTGGCAGTTATGTTTAACACGCTTGGTGTGTTTGACATTTGCTTGGTAGAGGGGTACTATAAATCTAGCACATCCGCCACTCTTTACACACAAATGTTATCCGACTTAGATCTTAGCCAGATTAACAGTGCAATGAAAGCAAAAGTATTTAGCCTACGGATTCACATTCGAGTATATAGAGTTTCCTCCACTCATAGTTTGAGGGTTATTACCATTTACAGGATTATCATGAATCCGTTACATCAGTACCATTTTGTACAGCCTACAGCTTCTACAGTTTGAATTGAAGGTCACTCTTTCTGGTGAGAATGTGACTTTCTTAGATGTGACCTTGTGAGAATTTGGCCTTGCCAGAATGTGACCTTGTGATAATGTGACCTCGTGATAATGTGACCTTGTGATAATGTGACCTTGGGATAAAGTGACCTTGTGAGAATATGACCTTATGTTAATGTGACCTTGTGGGAATGTGGCTTTGTGATAATGTGACATTTTAAAAACGCGACCTTGTGATAATGCAACCTTGTGATAATTGTTCTGTCGTCCACCTCAGTTTACACGTGCAGCCACACAAAGTAGCCAAGTTTTAAATACGGTTTTCGACCTTGTCTAAAGCTGCAATAATATTGTCAATTCACGATATTGACAATATAATTGATCGTCAGTGGGTGATATTAAAGCTGAAATTTGATTGTGCTATATTCTGACGAAATCAAGTCTCAGTAGATATTTATTGAAAGTAACGCAATAATATTGAGTCGTTTGTAGCACTCCATCAGAATATTGCACAATATTTCATTATTTAGCTGGTCGTCGGGTAGTGAACATGTCGTCGCAAGAGAAAACAGAGAAAATAATTGTTATCTTTGAATGCATAGAACTTTACCAGGAGCTACCAGCGTTCCCTTGCTGATATTGGTTTAGGCATAACTGATTTTGGTTTCTGTATGATATGAGCTAGTAATAGCAAAAGTGTGTTGAATGCCATTTCGTCCATTCAGAGGGAATTTCTATAATCAAGCGGCTCGTTCGAGCGAAGTTCCTCTAGGAGATCGACATGACCGAATTTCTTACGTTCTCTGAGTCATTTTTTGGGCTCATTTCCTTACCTTACGCTTTTTTGTCTAGTGTAAAGGCAAGAGCAAGTGTCACCCACGGATCCATGCCTGTTCACCTCAACAGTTTGAGCCCGAATAACTTGAATATTGCACAATATAATTGTACTTCTGGTGGCCAACATAAGTTTCGTCAATAATATTGCGTCAATATTATTGTCAATCTTATGGATAGTGTATGGGCCGCTGCATCAGTTTTTGATTCAATCTCCTCCAGAGCTTCTAACATGGGTTAGGTGTATAAAACATTCTATCCACTCCCTTAAAAACCCTAGCGAATTTCCAATAGCTGGAGCATACGATTATGTAAATTAAGAGAGCACTATGTTTCGAACAAATGTCAAATGAAACTGAATTATTTACACAACGGGACAATGTTTTATCAGTAACTTTGAAAGAAGGCCTTTCATTATGGCGACAACCGACCACCGTATAACAAGCGTGAGCTTCACCATGCAGATTATCACCGCGCCAGAATTTACAATTATAATTGTTTGCTCTATATCTATCACTTACATACTTCCCGTGAAATCGCTAGTCCTTCATTATTTATTTTTTGTAAAATTTGTTATTTTTGTATTTATTTCTAAAAACAATATATATTTTGAATAAATGAACAA
>JAVFBW010160773.1:0-11662 GCA_034783835.1 Mopalia ciliata
AAGTCAGTCTGTTTTGTGGTGTCTGTATTGCGTTCTGTATTTGTCCCATCTTGTCTTTGTTCGTTGCCTGTGGTGTCGAGGGTGGTTTCCTTCACTCATTGGGCTTGCATGTCGTCATATAAGTGAAATACCCTTGAGTACTACGTTTAACTCCAATCAAATAAACAAACAAACTTTTAGCTAAAGGCCACATGATGCTAATCAGTTAGTGATGTCTTTGCATTGTGTCATGTGACTGTCCTGTATTTGTTCTGCCCTGGCTTTGTTTGTTACTGGTGGTGTTGAAGTTGATTTCTTTCAACCATTGTCACGTCTCCATTTTAGTGAAATAACCTATAGTATGGAGTTAACTTCTGGTAAAAAAAACAAAAAAACCAAGACCATACACTGTCATTAAGTTACAACATTATATTATAAAAGGATTTAACATTAAATAATGCTGTAGCACTTTAACTCAAAATTGTGCATTCACTAATAAAGTGAAATCCAAAGCTGATAAAGGCTTTACTTCTTGTGGAGATAATTCACTCAGAATTCTGAAATTCAACACTTTTTAATCCGAAATCAGAAACTACTTTCGTATTTTTAAAAGGTCGAAATTTGGAATATATTGACAAAAGCTCAGCCCAAACATCAATTTTTATAATCTTGAAAAAGATTGTGTGAAATGGTAAGATATTAAAAAAGCAGTCACTTTGGGACGTTTCTGAAACCTTTCATATTTTCTTACAGCGCTTTTGAGAATTTCCTTGAAATTTATCAAGTCACAACTAAAGTTTGATTGAGCTTGGATAAGCATATTTTGTCAAGTTATACAGAATAACTGCCATTTTGACATTTTGAAAATCCAAAAGTTATCAAAGATTCTATAAGCTTGCTCAATGGCGATTTTGGCTGGAGTGTTGAAGATTAAAACATACTGAAATTACTGATTTATTTTCATTTGCATATCTTTATCCTTTCTGAGATCATAAGACGATTAACATCACGATGCTTATCAGAAAAAGTTAAATTTGTTGTGATTTGACATTTTACATTGTAAGAGTTCCAATTTTTTAAAATTTTTTTTTCTAAAGTTTAAAACGAACGATTTGCTGTATTACCTCTGACCCCTATTGAATCTCTTTTGAAAACGGAGATCTGAGGGTGTGTGAATGTACAGAAGGCAGATACTGGATGATGCTTAAGTAGAGGCTGAATTGCCCAAGACAAATGGGAATATCTGTAGAATCTCCCCACCCCTTTTAATAATGCAAACATAGATATGTCAGCTAGGAGTTGGGTTAGTTGTTTTTTTTATATCATATCAACTCTTGGGGTGCATTGGCTGGTTTCTTCTGTGATAGCCAGGCACCGTGTTTAAAGCTTAGGAGCTTGTCTTGTCCTTTGAAGCGAGCCTTCCATTGCCCTGGTACCCTTAAGAGCTAAGGGCAACATGTAGCCGCTATGTTTGTGATGTGTTTGTAGTGAATCCTGTGATTGTCAGGTTTAAGTCTTGTCTGGTCTTTTGCAAGTGGCATTCAAAGGTGATTTTCTTCCCTCATTGGTGCCGGCACAACACATAAGAGTAGAATTACCTTAAATACAGTGTTAATTTAGTAAAAGTGGCCAAATTTATAATGTAAATAAGGGTTGGACCACTTGCCTCTACATAACATGTGGAAAGCATTCTTGCTGGGGCTCTAGCCATTTCAGCCCAGCTGTTAAGGAACAGTAATTTCCCAACAGAGCATTTGTGAATAACACAAATGACACTTATTCGAAGTACACCAGCAGCATCATATAAGTGAAACACCCTTAACCACCAAGTAATCTATAAATAATTTCACTGACCTTGATCTGATGAACCCTATTCAGGGGCAACCACATATATAATTTTCATGAATTATCAATGACACCAATTTGAGTCAAAATAAAAGTGAAATAACCTTGAGTATGACTAAACACTGATGAAAAATCCTGAAGAGATTTGGATGATATAATCGTTTTCCATGGGTAATGGTAAACGCCTTTTTGGGTTAAGGAGCACGATACAAATGGAGATGTCTCCAGCCTAACCGAATGATGGCTGCACGCCTTATCGCAGGGTCAGAGCTCCTCTTGTCACTGGTAACTAAAAACAGAATTGATCACATACGCTTCTCAACTTCACGGAATCTGAAATTAGCCACTGCCAAAGCCTGTATTTACGCAACTGTACTGCGTGGCACTGCAGTGAGAAACAATTTTTTCCACCCTCTGAAAGTTTAGCCCATGCACATGGCTGTTTCATCACAATTAAGAGGCTTTTGAAGCGTCAACATCTCTCCCACTACATAATAACATTACACTCTCTTTAACCAGAAATACGCTGTAATGAATGACCTCTTGGCTAACTCAATACACTGTTATTATCTTTTCGACCGATCAGCACTCCTTCAAACCAGACCACTACACGACATCGGCAGAGAGACGCCAAGAAATTACATCCAGGACAGATTTGTTTTGGCGCTTCCTTTACCTATTAAAATGAAGTCTCTTTGAGGACGGCGGAAAACCCCAGTAAAACAAAAAACTGAAACGTCAACAAACAAAGCTTCATGCAATATTTTTTAAAAACATTTAGAAATGTTGGTAAAAATATGCTCTTAGTTGTTTGGTTCTGTCTACAAATTTGCATTCTAAGTAAAATCTTAGTTTTATTTAAAATGATAATTTCTTGTTCCGTGAATTCAAATGCAAACAATACACTCCCGCCACGATTTAATATGTATCTCAATGTGGGCCTCACTATATGATACATATTGGGATACTGCATGTTCTTGATTCAGGCTTCGCAAGCATTAAAATTCCTATGTTATTTATTGACAATTTTCAACTGTTTGTTTGGTTTTGTGATTGTTCTGTGAAATAAAGTCATAAGAGGATTCAAATAGATATATATTTTTAATGCCTCATCCAGGATTCGAACTCTGATGTCTGTCTAGAAAGGCCATAATACACAATTAAGAGGTATCGTGATACAAGGCTTTATAATATCATATGGTATCATCAGGAAAAATCCAATAAATATATATGTTTTAAATGCCTCAGCCAGAATTTGAAGTCTGATGTCTGTCTAGCAGGGTAATTTATATTGACAGTAAGTTAGGATTTGATTTCCTGTTGCTCTGCCTCACTCTGTGTTTAGGGGCAACATGAAGCCGATCTGTTTGTAATGTCTTTGTACTACATCGTGTTGTTGTCCAGTTTTTTATAACATGGTTCAGGCCATTGGCAGGTGATTGTCTTCACCCAATGGTTTCCAAGTTAGAAAGGATCAATTTGAATTCAATTGCAGTGTTTTTGTTTATTTTGGGGCTAAATTATTAGGGGCTAAAGTTTTGAATATTTTTTTAATTGAAAATGGTGTTTTTTGTTGAAAGATGATAATATATATATATATATATTGGATTGAAATTTTAAAAATAGGAATATTTTCCTCATTTTCCTGAGAATGGAATCAATCTGTGAGATGCCTTATTTAGATTTTTGATCCAGACGTACACATAAAGGTATCTTCTTCCAGTCATTTGATTTAAACAATTTTCCTCCTCTGATACTGGTTTTAGCTTGAATCCTTTTCCCAAACAGCTATTGTTAAATTTAGTCAACGTTATCTGGTGGGAAATAATGCAAATTTTAACGTAGTTAATGTAACTAGGAACTTTTACATCATCAACGTGCAGTCGCAGTTGTTCAAATGTGTAAATTGCTTAAGCCGGGGATTCTGTTCTGTGCAACAAACTGAATTATTTAACACGTTGAAAGCAGCATCGTCCGAAGACCTGTGAACATTTGCTTTTACTATAACAAAAAAATGCGCCCTGCAAAGACATTAAACAGGCAAAATTTTACTCCATCACAGTTTCAACTCAGCAAGAGAAATGGTTAAATTTAAGGTCAAGAAATTTGAAGGAAGAAAATATGTTTGACATTTAGTCAAAGACTTGGCCTATATCTGTGTGGGCAGTAACCTAAATTTGGTTAGTTGATTGATTGTTGATGGAAACCCTTCTTAAGGGCATTTCATTTATATGACCATATGGTATATACAAAGAGTAACCAGTAAACCATACTGTGAAGGGTTGTATGTACATGCTCTATTGAAAAATGTATATTCCTCCACAGCTCACAGCGTAACTATACTGTGGATGACTGATCAGTAGCCTGCTGCTCTCAGAACTGAGGGGTGATGTCTTTGTCTTTTGCCTGTGGTGAAGAGGCTGGTTTCCTCACCCATTGGGCTAGGGCCCATGGCAGTGGCTCAGGGGTAGCGAGTGCGCTTCCTAAACTGAACCTGCTTCGATTTACTGTTCACTGGATCGAGTCTGCCTGTCGACCATCAGGTATATGAGCGAGTCACATGTTGTGGCTCCGGCAAAGCTAGGTGCAGTATGAAGTAGACAATCGTCATATAAGTGAAATACCCTTGAGTACGACGTTAAACCCCAATCGAACAAACAAACAAACACCCCATTGGGCTGGCACGCCATCATTTGAGTGAATGAACCGTACAATGTTAAACCTCAATCAAATAAAAAATAATAACTTAAATAAATACACAATTATACTACTTTTAACCAGATGGGCTTATATATGAGCTGTAATGAATTGACTATGACAATGGTTTGAAAATAAACTGAAATATTTATCGTCAGTTTGGAATAATGCTTATTTACACTGAATTTTCTACATCAGACTGACACTGTACTGGAATGCAACCCATGACCATGAGAATGAGGCACGAAATTGCCTTTATTAACAACTATCGTAACTAAAGAATCTGTTTAAATTAAGAAATCATTATCCTAAAACAATGAGAATACATCCTGTGGCTCTTTATAAGGGGTAATGATATACTAAACATTTTCAGTCAAGATGTCGGAGTTAAGTCTTTGTGGTTTGGTGATAGAATGAAATTCTGAGTCCAGATGAATTGAGCCTTTCTGGTTTAATGATAGACTGTAATTTAGAGCCGAAAGTATTGTTTCCTTTTCTTACCATGCTCTATATGGTATAGACCATAGCAAATAATTGTCTGTATTTAATATAACACATACCACATATAACTCAGGTCATTGTTCCACAAGGCGATATTGGTCTAATTTGATCTTAAGTACCATAGTGACACAAGACCTTCAGTACTGATTGCCATGGCGATTAAAATGAGCTTAAGATCTCTTTGTGGAAAGGGCCCCAAGATGTTTTGTTGATGAAAGCTTTATCAATAAAATTATTACCAAAATGTCTGGTATCCACTTGTAAACTGAAAGTTAACGGCCATCTAGAGCCCTCTAAGGGAAACATTATATTTACGGAAAGATCCTCAATCCCCCATTGCATGATGGATCAAGGGTATGACCTATAGAGAGGATTGACTATATTCTGTTTGCGAGCATCTTTTTATGTATACAGTCTAAGTTATTTAGAGGAAAATAACGATATGATAATCAGATTACCACTTGACGCAAACTCTTAATAGTTGAGTTAACGAACTAAAAAAACTCCCAAATTGGATGCACTTTAGCTTAAAGGGAGTGAACATGTTAGGCAGGCAGCCCCTTTCTTAATACAGATGACACCTGTTAGCTTATACAGATGGCTATTGTACTGGATAGGGACTCACTTAATTGTACAATTTTGAATAGCTTCCGCACTTCCCCGGAGACTGTGTACATGGGGGAAGAGTTTATTTCTTATGACAGCAACAAGGTTGATCTGCAATTTGAGGTTTTCTCTTGGTTTTCCAACATAGCTAGGCAAGGAAAAGTGTGAAGTGGACAATCTGTTGTCATATAAGTGGAACCTTTTAGAAAGACGTTAAACCCAAATCAAACAAACCTTGCAGTGTTTGCTTCTTATCGCCCTGGTGGTCGTGAAATATATATAAGGAAATAAGTGGAAAGATAACATTCAATATTTTAGTGATGGAATTTTCTGGAAAACCTTTCTTATTCATTGAAAAATCTAGAAATTGTTCAACATAAAGTAACTCAATAAACCGTTCTTGTTCTCGTTCTTGTACGACATTAAACCACAATCAAAACAACAAAACTAAAATGATGTACATGTATATTTTAAAAACTACAAACAGTAAGTTAATTTCGTGATAAATAAATTTAATTATCAATTTAGCGATAGAAATTTGTTGAAAAACTCCAAATTTAATTTGGGAAAACTCTTGGAATTTCATAACTAGGTCTACAAATATAAATTTGTTTGAAAAGCAATTATATTGTAATATATTTGATACTTAACACACATCACACTACATATATATATATCTTTATTCTACTTTCTTTTAGAACTTTTTGTAATCATTTTTAGGCCATTTTTATCTCTTTTTTGTTGTTGTGACAACTAAAAACTGCCAGCATTTGACGGATCTTTTGCCATTGACAAATACCTTTATGATCTGCGTTGATTGGTGACAGATAGGAAATGGGCCGGGGAAGTTTCTAGCCTCGTTAATCACGTTTATTATAGTTACCTGTAGAAAAATAAGTAATTAATTAGACCACACCTGTGACTAACCCGTAACCACAGTTTGATGGAAGATCTTGATTGTTGGTTTGTTTAGACTATCCTTTGTTTTGTAGTTTGATGGATTTATTATCTGATGAATGGCATTGTGTACTGATTGTTTAAAGATTATGACCCTATAAGTGTATGCCATTTAACCACAAATCAACATTGTTTCAAAATTTAGGATAGGAATTGAGAAAATAAATCCATAAATTTCCCCTGTGTACAGAAGTGAAATATCCTTGAATTTTTTTAGACATGTTTGCTTTGTCCAGAAAATGCAATAATCTGGTATAATTATTGTTTTTTGATAGAGTACATTGCCAGCAAAAAAGTAAAATAGCCTTGAAAGTGGAGTTAAAAGCACCAAATATTCAAATACAAAATAACTTTATAAAATTGTGAAAACTAATTAACTTTATTTTTTTTCTTCTTTATTGATTGTGTTTTACAATTTCTCTATACAAAAAAGTGAAAAATTTGCCTTTGTAATAAAATTATTCTCACATCATATGACTATGCTACTCTGTTCTAGGTGACGTTTATTAAATAACTCGTTAGCAAAATTAAGCGCAGCTTTCTACAAGAGATCTGATGCTAGATTGTATATTCTTGTCTTCCTTAATTGTATAGCTTACTGAGATTAGGGGTCTTCAAAATATAGGGTTGTTGCACTCAGGTTTCTAATCATGATTTAAGTTTCTCATTGTACTCTTAAATACACCCTAAATAGATTAATGTGCTCAAGATTCAAATCGTGATTCGAGTTGAATTTAAAGCTATAGAGTTTTAATAATTTTGTTTTTGTCCCCGTCCCTCCTAACAACTTCTCACCCTCCCTCCCCAAAAATAGAGAATGAAAATAAATTTATAATTGAAACTTATTCTTTCATTATACAAAAACATGTAGCTTTCTAACAGAGAAAATTTACCTTCATTTCATTTAAATTAAACAGATATGTAGCCAACTTTATGGAAAGTTTTTTAAATACATGTAGAGCATGGATATGGAACACTCATAAATCAATCAAATAATTTAAACTTTATAGTAAGATGAGTGGGAGGGGAAATATTTCAGCAACAGAAATACTATAGTAGATGACCTGTATTCACTGTTCATAACTGATTATTTTACATTAAAATTAAACATATATGAAGCAAACCTTCTAAGAAGATTTTTTTTAAATAGAGCATTGATATTGAACACTAATAAATCAGTGTAATAATTAAAACTTTATAGTATGAGAAGTGGGAGGGGAAATATTTCATTAACGAGAACACTATAGTAGGTGGCCTGTTTTCACTCTTCATAACTGATTATTGTTTGACAGTAGTTAAGTTTAATGAATGAGTTAGACTGACACGAGGTATGTGTCATACGTAGACCCTAATCATTTACCCTTCGTCTTTTCTCCGATTCGTCAACTTGTAATCTGCTCACGGTTTATTATCCCCACACCTTTCTCCCAAACAAGACATGTCCCATTTAGCTCGCTTCCTGCTGGGGGGCAATTAAGCACAGGAAATAATCGGCCAATAAAGGGTGACGGATTTGAGATAATAAATATCTATGTTTAGAACAAATTCAAATTGACAAAGATTGTTGCTCTAATTTTGGAGATTTGAAGAAAAGAAATCAGTTATTTTTTTTATCTAAGATGAGTGCAGCTATGTCCCACGTAACTCAGCCAGCTCTATTGCTCGATCAGAACCACCCATTAGGCTGGCAAGCGGTGATATATAAATCAAATTACCTTAAGTACCCAGGTTAACTCGTGGGTGGTTAAAGGGAGCTTAGAGGGAGTGGTAGCGTGTGTGCTTACTAATCCTACTTTGATTTACTGTTCACACGATCGAGTCTGTCAACCGAGTGAGTCACATAATGGGGCTCCTGCAATCATTAGTGTGGTTTTTATGAGGTTTTTTGCTTCGATTTACTGTTCATGAGATCGAGTCCCCCTGTGGACCATCAGGTATATGAGCGAGTCACATGTTGTGGCTGCAGCAATCACGGGGTTGGTTTTTACGAGGCTAGGTGAAGTGGACAAACCATCGTGATATAAGTGAAATACCCTTGAGTACGGTGTTAAACCCCAAAAAACAAATCACAAGGTTTCCTGTAGGTTTTCCAATTTAATAAGGCATGAGATTTTTCACTGTATATAAGCAAAGAACAGTGTGAAGTGGATAATCCATTTATATTTAAATAAAATACAAAAGAGATTGACATCAAACACCAATGAAACAAACAAATCTCGACATATTATTTTACACTATGTTTTGGGACTCTGTTCTTGTCATGTCGGTTGTTGTTGTTGTTGCCTGTGACGACTGAGGGTGTTTCCATTACCCTAGACAGATATTTGATTGAGAGCGTCTTATTACTCTGATGATTTCACAGTTAAGTCATGCAATGAAACCGATCTGCTGTCCATCTTGTTTTTTGTGACTTGCGAATGTTCACGTCTGGTGACCGTTTCTAGCCAATGAAATCAAGAGTGATTTCCTTCACACATGGGTGTGAGTGAATTGACTTTTAAGTATCACATAAAAAATAACTGTACAACCAATCATAAACTGTTGTAAACCTTCATTTTAAAAAATTAACTGTAAATTTTATTTTTTTAGGTGATAATATAAGTCTTTTTTTATCTATAGGTAATTGGCCTGATGGCAGTAGACTCCATTGGTTTTATGTACTAAGAGCTATATGTAATTAAACTGACAACTTTTAATTAACAGAAACTAATTAGAATTGAGCTTTATTATTATTAATAGCTGAAATTAAATAGTAATCTTACATTGAACTAGATTCATGTTCACAAAATTAATTGAATATTTTTAATAAATGTGAATTAAGTCCAGGCCTACTAAAATAAAATTTTGGGTTACTTCTGTCGGTAAATGTATCAAATTAAATCAAACAAAAAACATATCAAATAAGGATCTTTGAAACCTTTCCCATTATCATGTCTTAAAACACATACAAAATCAAACAGTATTTGGATATAATTAATATGTTATTAGAAATTTAACAAAAATGTGATACAGAAATATATATGAAAAGGCTTTGAAGTTATATAATCCGGGTTTTAAATTATGGGGAAATGCAGTACATTGTTATCTCCCCTGTGTATCATCTGTTTTTATGAAGTGTTTTAGTTCCAAAAGTATTGAAGTTATTTTATGAAGTTAACTTTCAGACAGTAAGGGCCACAGTGGTGGCTGAGTTTTTAGCGTATTAGCCTATGTATCTTCCTCCTGGGGATATTACAGGCGCACAGGTTCAGGTCTGTCTGTCCACCTCCGGTATATGAGTGAGTCACACAAGATGGCTCCGCTAATACCTGTAATTAAGATGTTTACTCCAATCAAACAACCAAATGTTGAGATCTAAACATTCACCTGTAGTTCATGGCAAAATTTGATCTTAGCAAGGTTCAACACAACAACCTAGACAAATAATGAAGATGATCTTCTAT
The DNA here is from genome assembly GCA_034783835.1 of Mopalia ciliata. Lineage (NCBI taxonomy): Eukaryota > Metazoa > Mollusca > Polyplacophora > Chitonida > Mopaliidae > Mopalia > Mopalia ciliata. The sequence continues at coordinate 10,029 of JAVFBW010160773.1, forward strand.
AGCTGCATATAGTTTTGTACTTATCGAATCAAACACAGGGCCAATAAATCACTCAATATTTCAGACATTCTGTGGAGAGAAGGCCAGAGATATAGATGTACCATTATTTTTTATATATATTACATAAATTAATAGATATTAATAAGATGCATGTTTGACGCTGTTTTAAATAGGTGTAACGGCAAACACTAAAATAATTGATATAATGATTACAAAATGTCAAAACGCTGTGTACAATATGTGGTTCAAATATTGCCATTTTTGCAATGATTTTGCATCTATTTTTGTATGATCAAGACCTGCTTCTACATTTGACTTAAATATTGATTTAAAAAAAAAAAAAAGAACATGAACAGGCATATTGTCAGGTTAATATGTCATGGGAACAACTTATAAGCACTCGGTATGAAGAGTTACAACAATGACTGCTTTACTTTGTGTAAAGATAAAGAGTTAGAACAATGCCTGGTTGACTTTGTGTCAGGATAAAGAGTTAGAACAATGCCTGGTTGACTTTGTGTCAGGATAAAGAGTGAGAACAATGCCTGGTTGACTTTGTGTCAGGATAAAGAGTAAGAACAATGCCTGGTTGACTTTGTGTCAGGATAAAGAGTTAGAACAATGCCTGGTTGACCTGATTTAAGGATAGAGAGATAGAACAATACCTGATTGACCTAGTTTAAGGATAGAGTAGAACAATGGATGGTTGAACTGGTTTGAGTATATAAAGAGCTAGAACAATGCCTGGTTGACTTGGTGTCAGGATTAGGAGTTAGAACAATGACTGGTTGACTTTGTGTCAGGATATAGAGTTTGAACAGTGCCTGGCTGATCTAGTTTAAGGATAAAGTGTTAATCATTGACTGTTTGACCTGCTTTAAGGATAAAGAGTAAGAACGATGCCTGTTTGACTTTTGTACTGAGTCAGGACAGTACGAAATTATGTGAGTGAGTAAAAGTGTGGATTTAAACAATTCATATAAAAATGGAATTGGTTAATGTGAGAATTAAGCTGCATGTATAGCACCTCTTTGTAATTTAATTGGCACGTTATATATTCTTGGGGTTTATTTCTATCAGTTATATCTATTTATACATTTATATCTGATTTACATAACGTATTAATAAAGCCTATCTTCAAGATAAAGGAACAGAGTTAATCTATTTTCTCTTCGCCTTGTATCTGCATCGAATCTTAATTTATCTTTCATGCATGACTTGTTCCAACTATGGACCTATGTACACTACCTCTAAGCTTATTCACACGGTCAAGTGATTTTATGCTTTGTTTGACAATTCACCTAGCTTTTGTATCAATACATAAATTTTGATCAATTCAAAAATCAACAAAAAATAAATAAAAAATTCAATTGTTTTATGGCATGGATTGAAATTTAAAATTAAAATTTTTTGGAAGCGTGAATTGTTATTTGTATGACTTTAAAATCTCTTTTTAAAATGTTGGCATCTGAATTATTGGGTGCCAATGTTGTTCACTGAAGATTAATTTTCCATCATAACATGAGGACGCCATCCTTTTTGTCTTCCCCGTGAGGGAGCGGGTGGGCCATGGCCCTGCAGAATACTCCCTCGACTTCCTCCGTCGATCGTAAGAGGCGTGAAAAGAGGTTGCT